>JAOXJP010236898.1:0-23784 GCA_025762735.1 Platanus orientalis | reverse complement strand
TGACTGATTCATTTGTGACTGGAACATTTGGAAAAGACTTCCTTGGGAATGCCTAACCTCCTAGAGTATAGGTTTGCTCTTCCTAAGCCAAGGGTGCTTAGATTCTTGATACCTAAATACTATTAAATGCATATATGCTAATCTAAACATTGACACAAATTTAGAAAGGTACCAACAAAAATGTAGAAATAATTTTTGAGTAAAACTTATATCTTTGGATAGGCACGGAAGTCTAGAGTCTTACACAACAAATGGTAAGTGAAGCACACATCAAACGAAAAAGTTAAAGGTAATTTACTAAGTAAGGAAAAAAAGGGTCAAGAACATGACAATTTTAGAAGCTGTCCCAAACGGATGATACAACTTTATAAGTCAATATCTATTAATCCCATAGGAATCACCCTACAAATAATATAGTCATAGAAATATCAATGAGTTTACTTTCTAATGTGACAAACGGTGAGTGAATTGAAGTTTTCTATAAGAAGTTATGACAATTTTCCCAAAAAGTGTATATCGTCTAGTATAGTATGAATCAGTAGATTTTGAGGTATCTTAAAAAATACACCAATAAAAATGTAGAATGAATTAGAGAGTAATCTATATATGCTTGGAAAGCTCTTGAAGTCTAGTTTTCAACAAAAAAATTGGTGAGTAAATCGGAGTTTTGTAGGAAACGTTATGGCCATTTTTCCACCGAGTGTCTGTGTTGGAAACAAAGTCTGGCAGGATGACATTATCAAAGCGGAAAACTCTGTACAATCGCGTTTCTTACAAAATTTTAAGGACTTTGTCACTAGATACCTACCTAAACACGAAATTGGAAATTAGGGTTGCTATTTAGGCTTATTAAAACATATAAATTCATAAGAAAGATAATTTTTTTAAGAAGTTTTGTAAGAGTAGGGATTTTAAAGAGAAATGAAGAGGAAAAGCTAGGTTTTGCAAAGATTTTTGGATTTTTCTAAAGAACAAAGCTACGAACGATTTTTGCATACCAAGAGGTAAGAGAGCATTAAACTATTGGTTTGTTTTGAGTTCCTAGGTTCTTAGATCTCTACTACTCCATTTTGAAGAGATTAAATATAGTTTTTGAACCGGTTGAACCGGATTTGAATCGTTTTCATTGATTTTGGTTTTGCCTAAAGTTCTAAAACAAGGCTTCAAAAGAAATAAAATAATTTTACAAGAACATAATATAAAATTGAATGGTCTTCAATTTTATATAATTTTAAAGAGTTTATCACCCATTTTGAATCCGTTTTGTATTGTTAAGGCATGTAGAACTATGTTCTTAAATGAAAAATCAAGAGTTTTAAAATAGGGTTTGTTTCTGAAGATTGTAAAAGCTATTATAAGAATGTTTGATCTTCTAAATAATTCCTACAAGTAATGATCTACTGATTTACAAGAAGCTATATGTCTAATATGTGATTCATTTGTAGTGACCTTAAATTTTATTTTATAAAGAAAGATGTTGATTTTTACACCTAATCATTAGTTATTCTCAAAATTATTGTTTTGGATAGATTTGATTTGCTTTGAAAACATGTTCTATAGATTGTGTCTAGTTTGATCAAGCATGTTCTTAGATATGTTATTTTGAATTAGTCAATGAAAAGAATTGTTAAATGTTTCTTCTATGAACTATATGAATTGATTGAAACTGCAAAAGAATGATATGTACTGTTAGAAAGCCACCTTGCCCATTAAGAGGAATTATTGATGGAACCCTTTTATCCTTACTGCTTACCTCATAGGAGGTAGTAATAACCCTTCTCAGCTGGGTACAAATGCTGCGAGTTGAACCCTTCTCAGTTAGGTTTAAATGTTGCGAATTAGACCCTTCTCACCGGAGTTTAAATGGTGTAAACTGCTATATGTTCTGACTTGATAGCATATATATATTATGTTTTGTTATGTTCCATTCTGGCTATGATATGAAATATGATCTGATATGATCAATTTTGTAAATGTAAAAGTATATGTTATCACTAATTTTTGTTCTGTACATGAAACTGTAATTTTTATTAAATGTTTAGTAATATATAAGATTGATTTATGAACTATTATGCATATTAAATTGTAAATAGAAAGTATATGTTTAGTTTCTGAAATTGTACTAAGACTTGATCCACTATTTCCATAGTTTACTATTTTGTTGCTAAGTTTGTCAAACTTACCCCAATTTGACACCACAGATGATGAGGAGATCACAGAGTAGCAGATACAGATAGAGAGTTAAAGACCAGATACTTATTTATTTCAGTTATTTGGATTAAAGACTTTTTTTTATTTCAGTATAGTTATTTTAGTTTAAATTTCAAGGAATGTAATAAGTTAGAGATTTTAGTATTTGATTTCAATTAATGGATTTGATTATGTCAGACTATTTATTTAATTGAATGGGAATGTTAGGTATTGCTTATGGATTATTTACAAAATTATGGTTTATGATTTATGAGATTTTATACAGGTTAGACTTATGAGAATGTGATTGATTATGTGATTATTGAAAAGTGATTGATGTATTATTCCGTTGCGTATGAATGAAAAGAAAAGAAAAAAGAACAATTTATATAGGTTAAGATTGAATGAATGAAAAGTGAAGTGATGTGTTAATGTCACATGCCAAAATTCATGGCCCTACTAGTATGGGTTTTGGGGCGTGACACAGATCCTCATTCCAGGGATACAAGAGGTGCTGCAGGGGACACTGAGATGCCTTCCACTAAGCCTGAGGCAGAGTAGGCAAGAGAAGAATAGACCATGGAGGAGCCCGAGACCGGTGGATAGCAAACTACAGGAGAGCCTAGATCGGTGAGAGCCTGAGGTGCAGACAACACTAGTGCCTAGTGGTGTAGTGGAGGTGACTCCTTTACAGATTGATGATAGTCCTCTTAGGCCTAGGAAGAGTGCTTCAGGAGCTCGCAGTGCTGACGTGCCCGAGGGTGAGGCTAGAGTCAGATTTAAGGTAGGCTACTCATATTCTAGGAAGAAGAAGATGGGCAAGAAGGGGATAGTGGACTATGTTGGCAGCAGCTCAAATGACTAATTGGGAGATTGGACTCTTTCATTTTTTGTTTTTTTTCTTCTTTTATTCATTGGGAGGTATAATATATAACATTTTTTGGTTGATGGGTTGTATATCTCAACTCTGGGTGACTTTGGACATGTTTTGAAGTTTGTTTTTATAATTTTTCTTACTTGAGATGATGTTGAACTCAGATTGGTTACATATTTTAGTTACTTGAGGGAAACTTTTATTTATTTTCTTTGTTCTTTATATGGTTTGATTTGCTTATTGTTCTAATCATGGGATGTCTACGCAATCTATGTCATCACATTATATATATTATGTAAAAGGGGTGAGAGATATTCAAATTTAGATAAGAAGGTAATCTAGACATAATTATCTAACAAATAATTTGGACTGATTTTATAAAGTTTGACATGAATTCCTGGTTCCTTTTTTAATCAATCATGCAAGCAATCAATCAAAATCACAACAAACAAACCTAAAGCGAAACCTCTAAGCTATTGAGTGTAGCCTAAATAACTCAAACTTGAAAATTACTACATATGCATGCTTCATTGAGATTCTAAAAGACGAAGTGTACCAAACGAAACACCTCCCCGAATAATCGGATCATAGAGTGGTAACTGGCTTAGGTAACTCGGAATGGCCATGCTGACTTAGCAACAACTTCTTAGACATTGTTCCCATCCTATGTGGTAATCCAATGTTTGTCCATTGGTGGGTAATGACTTAGATAAAGGTTCATGAAGGTGATGTATTGGTGCAATGTCATGTCCTCGGACTCATTTTGTGCAAAAATATAAAATAACAAAGATGTTTTGCATACAAGTTGTTCAACTATGAATTTGGTCCTACTAACTAATTCAAGCTGCCGTAAAGCTATGTGAGCATGTTTTCCATCCTATGCATGGAAATTTGGAGTGAATGTTAAAGATGGAGTGTTATCCTAACTAACTAACGGAATGACCTAAGTCTAATCCAAAGTGAGTAGGCAAGTGAGAAAGCAAGTAGGCATATGAGAAAGCAAGTAAACATGTGAAAGCATGTATTTGACATAAATTAAAACTTACACATGTGGAGATTAAACATTTCCCCAGCAAGTCGCCATTCTGTGGATGTGGGGCGCCCACTTCGGCTCGCTGGTTGCCAATCCCCCTTTCTTTCTTTTTGTGAGAGAGAGGGATTCAGGCTTTTGTTTTGGAGTCACCACCAACTCGGAGTTTAACTGACAGAGTTAGACATTAGTTCTCCTCTTCGAGGAAGAGGAGAAGTCTAGACCCGAAGGTCTAGGGATTAACTCCTAACATTGGTTTGTGTTCTTGAGATTTAGAGTAAGTTGTTTGGTTACACTTGGGGGAGGTGTTAGGCACCCCAAGTACCCGTCTTTTTGGGGTGGCTTCTCCCATTCATATAACTTTTAATCTTATATCAATACCCATGTTTTGTTAATGTTAAACTGGAAGCTTGTTGGATTTTTCTCAAGCTTAACACCTGATTTTACTCTCAATGCCTAATTTTTCAACGTCTGAATTTAATTCAGGATGAAAATTAGGCGTTGGCTTATGAACAGTTCAGAAACTGTTCTTTATTTTGTCTTATTCAAATTGCAAGAGACCCCTTATGGGTTAAGTCTTTAGAGGGATAATAGACCCCTCTAAATGGTTCACTGGTTGATTCCTTAGAGTCAGGTATTAACCCTAATGGAAGGGAAAGAAATTATTTTTTCTGTCTTATAGGATTAACACTTGTTTTTATCTCAATTCTTGATTTTCCAATGCCTGAATTTTAATTTAGGGCGAAAATTGGGCATTGGGGAAGCTAATCAGGTCATCACCTTTGTGCAATCTTTTGGGATGCTTTGGTGGGTCCCAACACTAAAGGACTCATGGTTTGGGTTAAGGAAAGTTTCCTAGGGTTGCACTGTGCAACCTTAGGGGTCTTGGATGTAGGCCACGTGGAGATATGATCTCCCAAAGTAGGCCACATGATCATTTGTTGTAGGCCTAACGTTTGTTTTTTGGTTTGTCACCTGAATGGTCAATGCCTGAATTTTAATTCAAGGGAAATTCAGGTGTTGGGTGCTAAACCAATAGCCAACTTAGGTTTTTAGGCCACAAAAGTGGAGCCCAGAGGGGTAGGATCTCTCCTGGGTGGGTCCATGCATTGATCCTAAGGTGGAATTACACTTAACTAAATTTTGAAAAACATGATTTTTAAGCCCAGGTTTAACGCCTGAAATTCATTGCAACACTTGAATTTCTATGCAATGCTTGAAATTAAATTTAGGCGTTGGGATAGAAATGAGGGCCATAGAGGTGCATGTGCACAGGATTGAATTTCAAAGGCTAGGTCTATCATGGGATAGGGTTGGAGAAGAATCAGTGCCCCCTGGGGTGGGTCATAGATCTCAATGCTTGATTTTTCTCCTTACGCCTGTTTGTTCAACGAAAATCAGGCGTTAATTACTGGGAGAAAATCTAGTAGATGGATTTCTTGATTTTGGAACCCATGGGGTTATGAAAAAAATTATAAAATTAAGCATGCTAGTAGGCAACATATATATGAACATCATATAAAAATTTGAGCCTAAAGTCATGCATAGAAAATTCAAACTAAAATCATAAAATATTCACTAAATTAGGTCTCAAAAGACTCAGTTTTTGGGTTCTATTTGAAGGGCAATCTCGAGGCCTTCCACAACTCTTAAAATCATGAAATTAAATCTAGTATCTATCATGTATGTCTAGTATAACATAGTTAAATTTGGGCTCAAGAAGCCCTCTACAAAATTCATAAGAAAATTGACATCAAAACCGATAAAAAATGGAAGGAAGTAGAGGTTGTTGAGTCTCTACTGTATAACCCAAATTTGAGTAGTGCTCTAACATGAATTGGACAACATAACAGTATGTAAATTTGACATATGATCAATGAGAGAGTGAATGGAACTTAGGTTTAGGCTTACCATGGATCCAAGTGGCCTAGGGTTGATGAATTCTTCCTCTTTTCTTCTTTTTCTTCTTTTCTCTTATGGTTTTAGGGTTTTTTGTTGTCAACCTAGTCTTGCACAAATTTGGGGCTATTTATAACCCCAAAATGGTGTAATGGATGGTTGGGATTGGTCCTAGGATTAACTAGGTGGAGGGCTAGGATGAATTCTATCATAAATGAGGTGGATGGCTAGGATTGAATCTTGGTTTTACTAGGTGAAGGGTGAGGATGAGTTCAGTTAAAATGAGGTGGAGGGTGGGGATGTGTCTAGCTAAAATGAGGTGGAGGGTGGAGATTGATTTGTGTTTGCTAGCATGGATTGATGAGGTGGAATGGGAGCATAAGAGATGCCTTTTGGGACAATCCCATTGGTTGCAATCTTTAAAGGTATGGCATGAGATAGCAAATGGGGGGTGTGATGGGCTCTCTAGGGATTTTAAATCCAAGGTGTTGATCCAAGGGAGGAGGGTGAAAAATCAGATGGGAAGATGCCAATCCAAGGGTTGTCAAAAATGGCCTTAAGGTGTGAATACATTTAATGCAAAATATCTAGATTTTAGCTTATTTGATGACTAGGGTTGCTTTTTGATTATTTTGAACCCTCTCTCTGCTCTCACTCCTCGCGAGCTCTCGAGCTAGGAAGTCGGCCCTGTTAGTGTCAATTTCAAAGGTCATTGATGCTCCGATCACAATGGTCTAGTTAGAACCAAATTACGAAAAAGGGTAAGGGGGTGAAATCAGGGTCTTTTGACCTGAAAAGATCTCATATGCATTTTGGGAGGGCAAGATGAAAAAATTTATTCTAGACTTGCCCAGGGATAGATGGCCCCGGGTTAAGGAGATTCATAGCCTCTGACTCGCGAGATTACGGTACCCGAGCAAGAAATTAGGTCAAAAACCATTTTCTGAGTGATTTAATAAAATTGGACAAAGAATGTTGCTGGTTTTTCTGTAAAATGTCATCATGGACCATATCTAGGGGATTTGAGGCTTGAGGAGTCTTGGAGCTAGCTGACAGATTGGTCATTGGATTCTTGGGCAGTTGCCGAGTTTTTTGAAGCAAGGTCACTTGAACAAATTGTGTTTCTATAGCTACTTAAAGCTGGGTGAAATTGAATGGCTAGACATTCTTTAAACCAGGAGTTTGTGAAATGCTTTATTGAGGGTAGGGGTGACACTGAGAAAATGGCTCCGACCTTGCTTTATTTTGAGTCCAGGAGAACTTTTAAGGGTATTCTGCGTGCCAAATATAGATAAAATGTACTTTTTCTAGGTTTAAGCAGAAATAATTGCTTAGGCCATGGATTTTCTATAAATTAGTGTAGATCTGAGAGTCTCGAGGCTCTAAAATTACAGTGGTGTGGCCACTGACTATCTAAATTTCTAATTTCGGATGCGCTTCTGGGAGTCAATTGAGCACCTGATTTGTCATGCTTTTTGAAGTATTTGAGGGAATCTTGGCAGATAGATTTTGCAAAAGTCCTTACTTCTTAGACATCTTTTTGAAGGCCTCACAATTCTGAAGAAATGGACACCAATTGATCTTGATTTGGAGTTCTAGAGAACATTCTGGCTCCATAAGAGTGAAATCTAGAAAAATAACCTTTTGACCTCTTGGGGGAGATTTGAGATTTCACAAAGTTTTGAGACTTCAAAACTCTCTTCTCAAACCTGAAGATTTGTAGCTAAGGCCGAGGCCAAGATATGGTGACTAAATTTTTTGGATTCGGAGGTTGGATGAATCTTTGAGAGTTTTTGTAAGGGCCATTTCTTGGTCAGGATTATCAAAGATTGAGAAATTGGCTGTTGCTATTCTTGAGCAGTGTCTGATCTGTGATGAGTTCCATAGAGCGGGGAGACTCAGGGATGCATAGGATCTGAAATTACACCATTTGGACTATGGGAGAGGCTCCGGGGATCCTTTGAGGGTCTAGGGGTAGATTCTCTAAGTGAAAAGGGTAAATTGGTAATTTTTCACCCACAGGTTGAAAAAGGTGAAATGTGAATTCTTTGCCTATGATGCTTCATGACAAGAAGGCTTATATAGGTGGAGAAATTCAGTGATCTGGATGACATATAGTGAGTATTGAGCCTTTGAAGGCAAAAGGGTAAAATTATAATTTTTCCATCTGTGATGCTTTATAGGAGAAAGGCTTACAGGAGGTGGAAAACTTACTGATGATCTGAATAGGGTTCTAAAATGTAAACCCTCAAAGTCCTATTGGTGCTTTTGAGAGAGATTATGGTTTGTCCTGAAATGGTACATTTTAGGCTGTAATAGGGTGCTTTGACTTATTCATTTGCAACTAGAGTATCTGGAAAGACCTCTTCGGGAATGCCTAACCTCCTAGAGTCTAGGTTTGTTCTTCCTAAGCCAAGGGTGCTTAGAGTCTTGATGCATAAATGCAGTTATGCTGTCTTTATGCTATCACATGACCTGACTCAAAATTTGGGTGTTGACAAGCCCTAGTATAGACAACTAGCTTTGTCTGAAGAACCCTCCTCATAGCGAACTGGTCACTTGTGAGAAAAACCCACCACTGCTTCTCGGTAAAGAGCTCATAACATTTCTCTACATGTTCAAACCAAACCACCTTTCCAATTCAAATTTTGGCACATTCCAATTCATACTTTTGAACAGCTTACTTCGCATTGGCCACTCTTCATTTAGTACTTCATCTGTAGCATGATTTACTAACGGCCACTCCGTGACATCTTCTTGGCTTCAGATAATGAGTAATGCCACATTTCAATCCATCAAGTCTATGAAATGTTAGTTTCTAGCAATAGTCTAAACAACTATCAAGCTTAAGTAGTACTTTCATAGCATGGGTTACTTATGAGAAAAACCCTTCCATAGCTTCTCAGGAAAGAGCGCAACAACATTTCTCTGTAAGTTCTGACGGTCACCACTTAACAGACCGACCGACCTCGGTGACACCTGCTTATTGAGACATAAACATGTGTTGCATTCACCTTTAAATGTTGTGTGTTATACCTACTTTAGCAAAGACTGGGTTGCTATCACGTGGGCAAGGCACAACACCCAATCCTACGGGATTCTACCGTAACTTCAAAAAGAGTCATTATAAATTCTTCCTTGCATGTCCCCCTGCCTTGACAATGTTTAAGTGAGATGAAAATATTGTTATGGATCAAACCATAGCCTATATAGCCATCACTTTATGGATATTTAGCACTGAGTGGGACAAGGGCAATGTTGTAGATTGATCCAGGTATCTATCATAATTGATGTGAAGCCACACTTGTATTCAGAAATGGTAGTTAATGCATATGTTCCATGATTGATGTAAAACCAAGCAGTGTTCAATCATGATTACATATATTTTTCCATAGCTTTTCTAGGGAGAACTTTACTAACATCCCTCTGTGAGTCCCATTAAAACTCTCAAGGACAGTCACAAAAGACGTCTGAGCAATCAACTTTACAAATGAATCAATGATCACTCAATGCAACAAATACATAACATGTCAATATGTAAACCTCATAAGAAACTTTAAATAATTCATACAACTCAAATAGTCAAGCTAGTCAAAAGAAAATATAAGTGCATAAGTCATCTAAATGGTTCATATGTTTGTAGCTTTTACATGACCAGTTTTTCGAAATGTTTTCAAGCAGTTGCACCCAATGTCGATGACTTACAGGTCTCCCGATGCAGTGCATATGCTAACAATAACACCCCAGAAGCTAGAGAAAATATCAATTGCTTACATATAACTCTTGGATAACCCATCTTTCTAAAATAAAGGAAGTCCCTCTCCCAGTGGATACCCACGTTTGAAAATCGAAATGAAAGAATTTACAAAATGCTGAAAAAGTTAACTCTCAACCCGAGAAGGCATTTCAAAAGCAAATTCATTTCAAAACCCCAGACCATAAAGTCAGGGATAGATTTCAGCTTGACCTTACTTCCCAACCAAAACTATTCTATATTTCAAAAACCATCCACCCAACATCCATGAGTTACATGCAAGGAAGAAATATGGTCTCTCCCAAGTCAAAATTAGGGCACTTCCTTCTTTGCTATGTATGGCAAAGCCACACATACCAAAGAGGGGCATTTGTCAGCACCCAATTTTTGACTCGGGTCAGTTAATAAAATAAGAGCAACATGACAACATTTAGGTATCAAGACTCTAAGCACCCTTGGTTTAGGAAGAGAAAATATGGACTCTAGGAGGTTAGGCATTCCTTGAGCAGTCTTTCCGGATACTTTAGTCATAAATGAACAAGTCAAAGCACATCATTACAACCCAAATACACCATTCTAGGTCAAACCCTAACTCTCCACCAAGGTATCAACAGGTCTTTGATGGACCACATTTGAGAGCTCTATCCATGTTATCTACAATTTTTCTAGCCTCCGTAAGCCTTCCCTCGATGAAGCATCACAAGTGGAAAAATTACCATTTACCCTTTTGCCTTTAAAAGCCTAAAACTCACTATCTATTTCTCAGATCACTAAATTTCTCTCGCCTATATAAGCCTTCTTGTCACGAAGCATCACAGGCAAAGAATCCTCATTTTCACATTTTTCACCATCACAGGCAAAAATTTACCATTTTACCCTTTTCACCTTCGAGAATTTACCCCTCAACCCTCAAAGGATCCTTGAAGCTTCTCCTGTTACTTAAACGATGTGATTTTAGATCTTATGCATCCTTGCTTCTCCCAATTCTAAGAAACTCATCACATAACTCGTTTTGGAGTGTATACTCAAGGCCCATTTTCTCAACATAGTATTCACCTACAATCTTCTGCCCACATCACACCAGGCAGATATGACTGAGGAGATGGCATATGTGGTAGACAATGTACTACAAGGAAAGAAATTGGATCTGTGTTGCATCTTGTGTTACTAAATGATCAAAGCGGTTGAGGTGAAGAACATAAAGAACAGTCTTATGTTCCTTGTGATCATTACTCAATTATTGAAGAAAAATGGAGTCTAGTTCCTATTCAACCTAATGAAGAGGGATTCCCACATCAATCAGGGCACAATTTTGAAAATGATGGTAGAGACAAAGAAGAAGGGTAGTACAAATGAAGCTCCTAAGAGTGAAGATTATCCACATAAATCTAATGTTGAAGGTGCTCGTGACCCAAGCTTGGCTTTAACTGACACTCCTAGTTTTGACAATTTCCATAAGCTTGTTGTGGAAAAGTTTGATAGTCTTTAGATATTTGCTCACAATAAATTCAAAAGACTTGTTGAAAATCAAAAGATCTTGGCAGAAAAGCTAAATCTTATAGAAATGCATCAAGAGAGGATGGCCTATCAGATAAAATCCTAAGAGCAACATTTTTTTAAGGATTGATAAGGATTTTCGAATAGTTCCTTGCAGCCCAATTGAGAAGCTAAAGGGCAATAGATGGAGGTAGAAAATTTGATCTCTTGAGGTTTCTAATAGTGCTTATAAAGCATGTGTTATCAAGGCAAGTGCTAAGAAGAAAAAATAGAACAATAAAAAATTGTTTCCATTGCAGTAATGTCTTGATTGGAAAAAAAGTATCACATGTATCATTTTCTTTGAAAAAAATAATAGAATGAAAGTAAAATCTTTGTATTATCTATTTCAATTTTCTCATGACTCATAGATTATAGACTTTAATCTATAACAAATGTTTGAATGCAAGGATTTTGGGAATCTAAAAGGTTGGATGAAAGATAATTGACCTTTGAGATTTTTCTTAAAGTGTAAAACCCTATAACGTAAAGTTAGAACTCTAATGAATTTCTAAGATTTTTCTATTTCATTTTGTGGTTTTATATTACAGATAGTCAATTAAATTTGAATATCTTAAATTATGGAATTGGTAGAGACCCAATCAATATAAGTGGTTAGTGTGGGATTATTGTACACTTATATGTTATATGTTGATAAGATATAGCATAAGAAAAATGGTGTTCCTGACTAGGGACAATACAAAAGTTAAATAGTTTAGCTTTTATGTCTTTTATTTAAAAAGTCCTTCTTTTATTGAGATGTGACATTTCAGGAGGATGACGATGTCTTTAGCTATACAAAAGGAAGTAGGATTGTTCTAAGGAATATCCAGAAATCCAATACAACTAGAATAATTGGAGTATCAATTCTTAGAACCCATTGAATCTTCTAATGAAACAACTTTTTGATACAGTAGGAGAGTTTTTAGACCTCCCTAGTGCCTCACCTATATGGATTTGGTTTCATAGTATGATTGCTGATGAGTTTGATTGAAATTCCACATCTTATGAAGAAGTGATGGTGAATATTCACTTGAGATATTACATTGAGGCTATAAAAATACGTAAGTTGAATATATAGATATATGGCTTTAAACAAGCATCTCAAAGGTAGAATATTCCTTTTGATCAAGCAATCTAGTTTAAATTTGGATGAGCTATGTGTGTGAGAGAAAGTAAATGGGAAAATCATTATTTATTCAGGTTCATTATGTTGATAATATTCTACACTTTAGGAATATTGTCAATGATTATGATCTGGTTATGTAGTTAGTATGGTAACTAGATTTCAAAGAAATCTAGGATGAAATCATTGGACAACTATGATACATATGCTAAAATACAAGAAAAATTAACATAAGGATTCTCTAATGATAATATTTTGTTATGTTTTAATAATGGGAGGAGTCTTATTAGTTGTAGGAGTATGAAGCAGTATACATTGTAGACTGCACAACATAGGCAGATTATGTTGCATCTTATAAAACAACAAATGAGGGGTTTAGGTTACATAAGTTTTTAAAAGAAGTTGATGTTATTCACTTAGTTTAGTCATTTATTACATAATATGGTGAGATTATTTTCACAAGGATAGCTTCCTAAGATAATCCTGTAAACCTATGACAAAGGTATTACTAAAGGCATTGGATGCACACATTAACTAAATGGGAATTAGACCAATTAGTGATTGGATTTTAGAACAAGTGGAAGATTATTGGAATTTTATATTCTTGAAAAACCATTCATATAAAATATAAATATATTAATTAGTTTATTAAATAATAAAGAACCTTTTATTCCATCATCACAAATATTTACTCTTTATTTTGGTAATTACTATGATCTCATGAGATGAGTTAAGTGATCCTTAGGTGACAAAGTAGGATGTTAGACACATTGGAATGTGTGAATAGATTTGATAATCCAATTATTATAAACTTGAAACTTTACAACTATGGGTGCTACTGAACATGTCACTTATAAAGTTGTTACATGTAGAGCTGCCATGTAATAGAGAAACATAATCTTAGTCACTAGAGTGAGACTCTAAGCTTATATGTGGGTGCATTGTATAAATGCACTAAAGGGATCCATTGTGATCAAACTTGTTAAAACTTCACTATCAAGATAAGTGTTCATTTTTACAGACTCGTCCTTAGACCTGAGGGGTATATATTTCTTTAAGTTGTCCTATTGGTTGTTTTGAGCTAGCAACTAGTGATGCCAATTTGGTGGCTATATCATGAGTAGTTTGTATAGTTTATATGATATTTAAGAGGGTATAAATTCCCAACAAGAAATCCAGTTCCCTTAAGTGGGAGATATATTCAAGTTAGGACATGCATAATTTGATTCAATAAGAAACTATGGTAGTTTGTCAAATGATTTCAAAATTAATTTATTATGGTAAATAAGTTTATTTTGAAAAAAAATTAAGAATTTTTTTAGATGTTTAATCAATTCATTAAGTTCATAAAATCATATTCTAATGATCAAAGAGGAGGTTAGACAATGATCAATTTATCATCTTGAAGGTCATTAAGGAATATTGTATAATGAAAGAGCATATTTATGAATATCTAGAAGGAAAGGCCTCATTGTTATTTTTATCCTTAGGGGTTTAATTGCAATATGTTACAAGGCATTATTATATTAGTGGTGTGCTAATTTGTAATTATTAAATAAATAATCATTTTATAGAAGTTTATACTATAATTAGGGTTATTGAACTGTAATACAGCCTAAGGATGGGAATCCTATTAAAATGCCACACCCTTAGGATTTCTTTGGATTCTAAAAACTATATATAGATGCCTACCCACATTTAGGGGATGAGTTGTAGTCTTCTTGGAGGTGTCAGAATCTTGAATTCTCAAGAAGCTGTGAATTTCTAAGGAGATCGGGTCGAATCATCATCTTGTGTCTGATTTATCCATTGAGATACTTTCCATTAATATTCTTTGATTTAAATCCTAAAATTACATATAGTGATTATGGGTAGATTAATATTTATGATTTGTATTTTCATAAAAATTAATCAAAATTAAATTTTAAAAATCAAAACAACAAACATATGAATCATTTTCTGTCTTAAAGGTGCCTATGCTTGGGTGCATCTTTCAACCAATCTAGTTGCATTAATAATGTACAATAAGTGATTTTTCATACTAGTGTTTTTTCAATGTAGTATGAAAAATACACTTTCAGTACTTGGAAAATCCCTTGAATGTTTACAGAACGGGAGAAAATCTTCTGACAACATTGGTGTGACCAACATCTGACCACATCATGGGCTGACACATGGAGAGTATAGGGTTAAAGCATAAATAAGGTGCTCCACTGAAAGAGTATAGTTGCCCAAAAAGAGGAACCCAGTTAAAAAACACATCAAGTGTTAGTTTGTGGTGCATGTCAAACATTTTGTCATAAAAATCATTATCTTTGCGGAATTTCCTACATTGTACATAGGGATGACTACAATCAAATCGTTGTATTTATTTACTTACATTGCTTTTGATGAGATGATTTCTTGATTATAAGTTGTCCACATATTTGTGCTTAAGGGAAGCCTAGATACTTAAATTTGATATTTCTACTTGTAAGAATATCTAAAAGATGAGGAGTAGCAATAAGTCAAGTGGGGTCAAATTGGGACATGTTGGAAATGTCCAACTTGTACCTTAGCAAATTAGAAATTCACTATTATCTCTGCATAATTTTCACTAGATTAAAGCATATTTCAACATTCATTCATTCATTTCATTTGATTTTCATTACTAAGCATTTAATTATTTTTTATCGGAATATGATCTGCTCTTAATTTCTAAATAATCACTTTAACACTTCGAATTTTGACAATTAAGATCAAATATGGCTACAAATATGGGCAACTATAAGATTTGTAATGACTTAATCAATATATTTGGATTGGAAACAAATAAATTTGATCACCACAATCCATGACTAGGGTGTCTTTGAAATTGGTCAAACATGTTTTGCATGCTATATTTTTACTTTCATCAACGAGTGTTGGACCACTTGACCTAGTTGTAAAATTTGTCTCTAACCATTAAACTACTAACCACTTACATACTTCTTCCACATAGAAACATGGAGACGAAGGATTGATGAGGTGAGTCAGGAACTATTTAAACCTCCCAAATAATCATTACCCTTATCTTGTAAGCCATGCCTTAATTATAATTGATTGACTATAGAAGCCATATTTCTTCATTCCATTATATCTCTAGTCATATTTCAAACAATACATCTTTAAATAATAGATTCAATGAGGGTGGCATCACATTATGTATATATTTTCAAAGGAAATCAGAAACATATTGGAATCACTCAATACCTATACCTAACTTTGTATTGGCATGATCCCCTTTTAACATAAATTCGATGGTTAAAAAGCAGTAGGCCATATGAGAGACCCTCATTCAATCATGACCCTTAAATAATTCTAGTTTACTTCCATTTCACTGATTAATTAATATACACAAAAATCTAAGTTCTTTTAAATTATTAATCACATATTAAATGCTCTGGTCCGATTCCTTACTAGAAATCTCAAGCTCAAGTCTCATTGGTCATAATATTTTTGGTCAAACCAAAACTAAATTGTGATTTACCAAAGAGAAAGAACAAAAATTACAAGTCTTTTAATACTACACCACATACAATTATTTATCTATGGCCCAAAAGCCATGGAAGCCAAAGGAAAAATTTAAATGTTTAGGAACTTCAAGTCTTGCTACCAATGCATCAAATTCTCCTATATGCTTGGGATTCAAAACCACGAGATAACACATTTGTATTGAAA
This sequence comes from Platanus orientalis, assembly GCA_025762735.1. Taxonomy (NCBI): domain Eukaryota; kingdom Viridiplantae; phylum Streptophyta; class Magnoliopsida; order Proteales; family Platanaceae; genus Platanus; species Platanus orientalis. The sequence goes on along the minus strand of JAOXJP010236898.1, from coordinate 7,676 downwards.
CTGCATACTGAAAAAATCAATAACAAAAAACAGGTAAGCTTTGTACTAATATAAATACAAGATGAACAATTTAATCATTTACAATGTCTTTTACAATATAAAGTTAGACCATATCAATAATTAAGTTTTTCCCTAACAAGTGAGGAAGAATATCGAAAAAATATATAAACAACTTTTTAAAAATGAAAAAAAAAAGTTTGTGTTAAAAATAAAACCATTAAAATTAAAAAAAAATAGAAACATGGGTAAGATTAATATATGCTAGCTATATTTAGAGATAATATTGATTGAAAATGAATGAATTCAGCATAATTGTTTTTTTATGCAATGACATAACAAGAAGATTTACCATTATTTTACTCTTTTTAAATCTAGTTTTATTGTTATTCAAGTATGAAAATCATGGATGTAATTAATTATAAGGAGAAATATTAAAATATTTATATATAATATTTTTGGCAACACAATATGTAAAACAAAAATAGTACTGATTGGTGTAACGATTTAATAAATTTCCTTGTTACACTTACTCAACAATCTATGTACCTTATGGATATCAAGTATTAGGCCCATTACTAACAATGATCTTTTGATAAAAAAATTTACTTTATATTTTGTTTGCATAAATTTTGAAAAATAGTGTAAGCATATAATACTTGATCATTCTCTCATTGGGATTACTAAACAAGAAAAATCCTTTCAATAAAATCAAGTATATATAATTTGATATTAGATAGTATCCTTTTTTTTTTCTTCAATAAGTGATAATATCCTTTTAAATTAAATTATTTACAAAAGATAAGCATAAATGGTTATTTTGATTATCTCTTTATGAAGCTATATATTGAAATATTTACATATTATATTCTTTTTTCAACTCATTTAACTTTCTAACAATATGGAAATAAAAGTAGCATTGATGGTGCAAACAAATTAACTGACACTATTACGCCCATTACTAACACTAATCTTTTGATAAAAATGTACTTATTGTTTTGTTTTCTTGATTTTAAACTATAGTATAAACACATCATACTTTTTCATTTATTTTATTAGGGATTACTAACCCTAAGAACATAATGTTCTATAAAATCAAGTAAATACATTTCATACCAACTAATATCCTTTTGGGTTAAGCTATTTATAGAAAAATGATCTTAGAATTATTTTTTTTCATTTTTTTAAGAACCTAAATCTCTTAACTAATTAAAAAGTAGAAGTAGACTCAGTTGTTACCGTATTTTATATAGATATGCCCTATATTCCCATTTTTATCGTTGTTAGTTAGCATTTATAAGCAAATTTAAGTCATAGTATATGGGATGTTATATACAGTGAAAAACAATTAGTTTTGTGATGAATAATAACTATTAATTGATATCATACCTCCACCACTAGAAGGTACCCATCATCTTCTTCGATCCCTTTACGGATGAAAAGAGGCTCGCCAATGAATCTTCGATTTCCCACAGACCAGGTAGAGACCGACTTAGTTGAAATATTTAGTTTTGCCACCGTATCATATGGAAAATGTGGTAATACTTGATGAGAACCAGAAGAAGTTGCCGCATAAATGTAAGTGTTTTTACTACCAGAGAATATTGGATTAATAGTAGGAAACTCTGACGATCTACTCCAATAAATTAGGGGTTGCATTGAGCATTCTTGATAGTTTCCATTTGCATCCAATTTAATAGATACCTGCATTGTTATAGAAATTGAGAAAATTTTGTAATATCATTTTTCTTCTTATGATGGTACTATTCCCATTTATAATGGCTTCTATTGAAATCTTAAATTCCATGTTCTACACCATAGTATGGACTATTAATATGGTTATGCAAATGGTTAATGTTGGTGACACCAACAATAATAATACCCATTACTCTAAAAAATCAGTAATAATATCCATGGATCATCTTCTATGATATTTATTTTTTATTTTTTAACAAGTTCATTAAAAAAATAAAAGTAGTAATTATCATATCACATGTACCATTTTACTTTCAATAAGAGAGAGAGATAGAGAGTACCTCAATTAGGTGTAGCAATAGCTCCTCTTCACCTTCTCTACCATTCATATAAAAAGGATCTAGTTTGTCGCTTTTCCAATTATATCCTGTTCAAACACCAATATCTTTTCACACCACAACAATTTTAAGCTAGTTCCTTATGCCTTATATTATATTATTCATAAAAAAATGTCTTATACTATATTATATTATATTATATGCACAAGTTTAAGTAAAGTCTTATAAATTAAACCAAGAAGTAAACATGTGGAATCATGTATTTTAGAGAGGAAGACTTAAAAAATGGAAGTTTCATTTTATTGCCCTTCTCTTTTAAATATTATAAATAAAATCTAAATTAACTCCTTTTTCTCCTTCTATTTTTTATATATTTTTTTTATCCTTTCAAATTCTTTATTTTTAAAGATGATTTTCTTATTTCTTATAGATTAAGATAGATTCATAATTTTCATTGATCTAATATATGTTCAAGAATAGACCCATCATTTGATGGGTATTATTTAGGTTAGATTTATTATATGTTACAATGATGATGCTATTTATATTCTTATTGGGCATATATTATAATTTTCTTTTAAATATGTCTAGCACACCCCTACGTTTATTATGAGGCTCACAATACATAATTTTTAAGATTTTGACAAATATACCAAGTCATCTTCTAATTATACATTATATGGGTTTTAATTGATAAGGTTTCAAGATAAAGGGATAGATTATCCTATAGATCACATGGATAATTGTAGTCCTATCATCAAAAGCAATCCTTGTAGGATATGAGTGGTGAAAGGACTAAAATATTCCATGTTGGATGATGAATAGCAACTAGTTAGTACATACAAAGATTGGATATGTTTTGTGCTAATTTTAGAGTGAGAAATGATAGTACTACTTGAACAAGAAGAAAAGTTACAGACATCCTCATCTGAGTATATTTTGAGAACTTAAATAAGGGTAAATGTTTATTTTCTTTGTTTTTTTGGTAAATGTGCAATATTTTTTAGAGAGGTAACAAAAAATAAATATATCAAGAAGACAAAGAATTCTCTTCTAAAAAAGGTTAAAAAAAAAAAAAAAAACAAAGAATTGTATCCAATGGAAATTAAAATACTTAGCATCGTCCTCACAAAAAATAAGGGAGGTTCATAAGAAAATCTAAAGAGGTAAGAAAAACTTCATTTATGGAGCCAGTCCCATATTACATTTCCTATGTACGGAAAACAAATAATCCATTATATGATCATATTTTATTATAGCTCATTTACTTAGGTATTTGACATTGAAAACTTATTTTTTTGCAAATGAAAAATTAGCAATCCTCATCTTCAAATATTTAAGTAGAACAAAGAACATAAAACATTAAAGAAAATTACCAAACAATTTTTGAAGATTGATCCACTGGTAGGAGCAAGCAGTGCCATAGATTTGAACCTCAAAAATCCCTTTTTCATCTATCTTTTCGAAGGCATTGGCGACATGCAATAGCCATGATTGAGAAGGTGCTTCAATGGGCACTCTCCAATCTCGACCTTTGGTGATCTTATTAGAAAATCGAGGAAGCAGATAGATGGGAGATGTAGGTTTGCTATGGTTTACTGAAAATGAAGAGAACATTGGAGATAATCCACATATTCCTAGCATTGACCCTACGATTCAAATATCACACCCATTAGTATTCATCTTTTTGAATAGTGATTCATTCACCATATTATAAGATACAATGAATAATCAAGTTGTTTGCAAAATGAGTCAAAATTTATGTGATCAGTAGTTCTAATTGTAAAAAAAATATAAACAATTATTATAAGAGTTGTTTAATGAAAACAAGGTTGGTTTATAGAAATACAATGAAAAAGTCTAATACGAATTAATTTTAAATAAAATACAATTTAGTAAATCAAATAAATTTTATTTTCCTAAAATAGAATTAATAAATAACTTTGAACTAAATTAAATGAGGCAAACCTATTAACACAATAGTTTTTAAATAACAAAAATTATGAAAAGAATTAATAATTACTTATCATGGCTTAAATAGAAAGGCGTGGGAAGTTTGTTTTTTACTAATTACTTGCCATGGTTTAAATAGAAATGATGAAAATATTGTTATTTATTCTAATGATAAAAGACCTCTTGAAAGCACTGAATTAATACCTACAACTCAATTCTACTAATTCATCATCATATCATAACAGTAAGTAGAAGAAAAAAATCATTTAACTCATCTATTAAAAAACAAATGTTTTTAAAAAGATTTGAGATACTTATTTCTAAACAAAGTGAGATTTACCCCCAACAATTAAAAGCATGGTTAAAACAATTTGAAACCAGAATTTTTGAGTTTCTATTTTCTTGGATTTTAGTGAAATGAAAATTACTATTAGTTATGACTAAAAATAATTACTTTAAGTTAGGGTTTCTTTTCTTCTTCACATTAGTAATAAATTATTTAATTGTTGCAATTATAGTCTTTTATTCTAAATTGCAACTTTATTTGCTAATGCTTGTTTCAATTCATATTATCTAATCATATTTTTCAAAGAATTCTTTTAATAAGATAAATATGTGTGCATCATAAATGAGACCCACTTAAAATATTTTAATTACAAACTAAAATAAAAGGGGGATGAGTCTACTACATGAATAAAGCGAAGGAACCTATGCAACTACAACATGGCATCTTTTGTGCCATGTTAAAAGTATGGGTGTCAATGAGCCGAGCTAAGCCGAACTTTGCCTTGTTCAGCTCGGGCTTGTCACATGAAAGCAAACCTCAGGCTTGGCTCAGCTCGTCTCTCTCTCTCTCTCTCTTTATTATATATAGTGAGATGAACTTAGTGAAGCTTGGCTCAAGCTTGCTTAGTAAATGGGCTCAAATCCAGGCTCAGGCTTGACTCGTGAGGAGCTGAGCTCCCAGCTCCTCACGAGCCAAGCCGAGCTAGCTCGGATCATTGACAACCCTAGCTAAAAGGGCTTCAACAATGTTAAAGAGAAAGGTTACAATACAAGCAGACCATGGAAGTGACTTAGTGTTTTTTTATTTTTTTTAGAAGGGACTTGGTCTAAGAAACACAATACGATGTGTTGCAATGAGCAAGGGCGCAGGTCAAATTTCAATTCTCTAATTTAACTTACCTGTCATATTAACCTTGACACGGTTGCCAAATATAATGTAATGGGTATCGGTGAAGGCCCAATCATGGATCATCAATTGGTCAGGGATGATGAACTCTTGCTTTTGCAATAATTTGAAATTCAAATCAAACTCTGCAACGAAAATAATGATTACAAAAATGATAAATGACTTAAAATAGCAAATAAGATTATGGAAATCATAAACTTAATTGTTGGGTATCTATAAAAAAATTTTAAAAAAATCAAGATTAAGCACATTGATCAAGTGGGATGACAAAGCAGGATTCATGTAGCTGATCCCAAGTGATTTAGATACGTTGTCCTTGTTATCAAGCTCATTGATCACATGTCTTTCTTGCATGCATTAAAAAATGCCGTCACTATACATGTGCTACTAATAAGTGTCCACCATAGGATGTTTTAGTATATATGATTCATTAATTACAAGTGAATACAACATAGAGTGAGAGATGTCAAAACAATTGCAAGAGCAAGTTGATAGCATTTATTTTCATGTGTCCTTAATCACACTTGTTTTATTCTTAGTGGGACACATGATATTTCTCTTAAAATATACTCAATCCCATTTGTTCCATTCTAATTGGGATGCAATTCAATGAAGATCTCTTTATCATGCAGTGGTGCTTTTAACTATCGGCAATTGTGGCTTGAATAGACCCACAACATAGTATGGTAGAGGCAACTTTGATGCATTGGCATACTACACAAACTGTGACCGACTACCTATCCACGAGATTCAATCAATGACTTCTCATAAGGTGAGGGGATGACTCTGTGGGGAAGAAGTGCTTGAAATTATTCTAGTAAAGTGTTCACACAAACACTTACACATAAGTGTTAACACAAATAAATTTCAAATCTCTCTCTCTCTCTCTCTCTCTCTCTCTCTCTCTCTCTCTTTCTATCTCCCTCTCTTTGACAGTTGGTTACCTCTAACTTTATGACTTAACTTTTTGAGTCCATATGAAGTGGACATGTATCTTGTAAATCCCCATACAAGATCACACATATTTTGTACATGTGTCGTAATTATACTGTACATGCATGACATATATGTGTGCTATATGTTTCGCACACAATTAGAACAATTTAGATGTATATGTACTGATCTGTAAATTGCCACAACTTTCAGACACACCAGTGAAAATGTAAAAATAATTAGTAGAAAAATCATGTCATTGGAAAGACATGGAAGTCTAGAGTCCAACAAAATAAATGGTGAGCAAAACGGAATCCAAACTAAAAATTTATATGAGTTTTAGTGGGCAAAGGTCCAACGAAAAAAAAGAAAAAAGGATTCATTGGGCTCCAGCCTAATCAATTGGGAGGACCCCTGATCAATCCGGCTAGGGGGCCTTGATTGATCAGGGATATGCCTGATTGATCCGGCATAGGTAGCCTAATCGATCGACCTTGTCCGACTGACACAAGAAAATCACTTTCGTGACTTTTCAGCTATGTGTGGGTTTCTAAAACTTGTAAGACTCTTTGCGGGTCTACATAAAGGACCAAACTTGACCTAATTTGTCATAGAAATCCTAAAGAAGAGATCAAAGAGCAAGAGGAAGAGAAAATAGATAGAAAAGCTAAGTTTTGCAAGAGATTTGAGATTTTCTAAAGAACCAAAAGCTTAGGAACAAGAAATTAAGAGGTAAGAACACATGTAAACTAATCTTGTTTTTATTTTTATTTTTATATCTTTCATAGGTTCTTAGAAGTGCTATAATCTCTATTTTACAAAGATCTAAATCGTTTTATCATGGTTTTTAATGGTTTTGAAGGTAGGAACTCTTTGTTTTCAAAAGAGGTTTTGGGTTTGCAAGAATGCACAAACACCATGTTGGTTTTTGCAAATTTCCTAGGTTTTAGTTTGTTTTGAGTACTGCTTTACAAGTTGTAAAATAGTTTTGCTTCAGCTTTAATCCATTTAAAGTTTTAAAACCATTTTTTAAAAAAGGGGTTTTCTGTTGTTGAAGAAAACAAGTGATCTCAGTTTTGGTTTTTGATTTCTTAGAATCTTAGGGATAATTTTCCTCTATTTTACAAGATTCCTATATGTTTGATCTGTATGCTATAAGTCTTTAAGTGTTATTGAAAAATCTACTTTACAAATGAAAGTGTTTAGACTTCAAGAGATTTTTTTCCAATCAGTTTGTAGTTTTTTTAAAGATGTTCTTTAACCTTATGTTTAGGTAGATCAAACATCTTTGATTTGAATTATTTTGAATATGTTATTTTCTGTTATTATATGTTATAAGTTCTTATTGTTATTGGATATTGTTTTCTATTTTAAACCACTCTTTATCATCAAGGGGGATATTTGATGATACCCATTGTGCTTAGTTTATGATGTGAATTGTCAGGCTCCTCTCACCGAAGATTAAATGGTGTGTCAGGCTCTTCTCATCGGAGATTAAATGGTATGTCAAGCCCTTCTCATTGGGGATTAAATAATGTGTCTAGCCCTTTTCACTAGAGATTAAATGG
>JAOXJP010236879.1:0-23795 GCA_025762735.1 Platanus orientalis | reverse complement strand
TTGATTTAACCTTTCTTTGATTTAAAGATTGAATTTCTTGCATTATTTTGTTAAAGATTTGGATTCTTGAAGTGTTTTATTGAATTTTCAGCATTCTTGAATTTAAAGATTCAATCTTTATTGCATAAAATTTTATTTTAGGTTTTTGTTTATTAATTAATTATTGTAGGAGCCTATCCCATTGGGATCCTACATCACTAATGCTACTTACTCTAATATGCATTTCCTTTCTAGATCTTGAATTTTGAAATACATGATTTTATTTCTTGGTGATGAATGAAATTAGTTAAAACACCTTGAGATTCATCTAATTTACTGGTCTTAACATTCAATATCTGGTTCATGGGCATAATTGTAGATTCTTTCAAATTTACATTTTATTCATGCCTTTATTTATTTTTTCTTTTTTTAATTAAGTTTCAGTGCTATAAGTTTTCGATAAATAAGAACACCTAGAGTAAGCAGGAAGCCCTGAAGTGCTGATTCTAGAGATGAGACAATCTGGATTTTGAAGCTTGGTCAGGGATGCAGATTGAAATAGTCGTTGAACCTTTGCCAGTTTTCCGTTTTGACTTTATTTAAAGAGTAAAGCATTTTAATGAAAGAAAAAATAAAACTGATGAATGAACATACGAGTTTACAATACTTGTAAAAATAGAACTATTAGAATATCTCTTTCTATTTAGGAAATGGACAAATGACTTTGTATGAGTTCACTTGCAAGAAGTACAACATTTTTGTTTTTTGATTAGTAAAGAGTAGAAATTTATTACAAAGAGCAAAAAGATTAAAAAGAGGCTAAGGATATACTTTGGCCATGGTAGAATATAATTTGCAGTTTATGGATGATTCAGCCTGACATCCAATTGGACCTGCTATGCGCTTCCTCTCCTTGCTATTGTCTCTTTAGGATCCTACTTTGCCTTTGGGCTGAAGCCCAACTTTTTCTGGTTGGGAGAAATGGACCTGTAGTCATGTCATTGTTTCTCAACAATAAGAGCATAGTGTCAGAAGATTGTATCTTTTTTATTTGTTTGGCCGTCCCAAATAGATATTTTAAAGGAATTCATTTACAGGATTTTATGTTTTTGACTGGGATAAGATTGTGTTTGCTCCCTTGAGCTCTTACCATAATTTTGATACAGACCCCTTTTTGAAGAAATTATCCTTATTTATCATAAAATCCAGTAAGAGCTAAGGAACAAATTGAAAGCTTCCTGCAATACAGATGGTGATCTTGAGGGGGTGGAACCTAAGATGATCTTTTCTGCCAGCCCATCGATAATTAATTCTTGACATTTGCATTTCATTCCTTGGGATTTAAGGTTTAGGATTTTTTCAATGAATTGGTCTAAACATTTTTTTTTTTTCTTATGCTCTACTCATTCCCCCCCCCCCTTTCTTGACCCCCTAGTTGCTGATAGTATGGTGAATCTTATAATAATTACAGCTTCAAGTATTATGACACATTTTGATTTCATTCATCACTTTGGACTGTTTGCAGGACTTTCGCTCAAATCTCAGGAACTAACAGCTATGTTTTTAGCTGTAAGACTGTACTGCAGTTTTGTTATGGAATATGATATACACACACTACTTGATTCAGCTACATTGGCCACAACTCTGTGGGTTATTTATATGATTCGTTTTAAACTGAAGTCTAGTTACATGGAAGATAAAGACAACTTTGCAATATATTATGTGGTGAGTTTCTTTCATCCCCTTTCCATTTCTATTTTGTGTTTAGAACTGAAACTTGGGTTAAACAATCATTTGATTTGTGAATTGTGAATTAGTATGCTATTACTAGTATGTAGAGCATCATCTTTTCATCCAAGTAATGATTTTGTAGTTTATTGACAGATTTCTATAGAACTTTTTATTTATTTATTGGGGGTGGGGACTGTAGGGAATTTGTTTTTATTTATTTATTATTATTTTTATGCATCTTGTTGGCATTAATTTAAGCGGCTTGGGACATTGGTTCTTCCCCAGAGATGGTGATTTTGACGCTGGTTCATTCCGCTTTTGAAGTATGAGGCGGTATCGGAATATTGAATGGAAGTCCTTCGAGATTTGGACTGATGATCTCGAAGGACCTGGTAAGTTTTCTATCACTGAGAGGGTGAAGGGATGTCCTTGTGTGATTTCATTTGTTGTGGTTCAATGTGTAAATGTGATTCAGTTCTTGAAGAATGCGAAAGAGGCTAGTTGAGGCGTTGTGGTTCGCGAGACTCTACGGTCAAATGGGGTCTCGGTATTCCTCTCTAGGAGTTCAAATGAGAGAGGGTGGTTTGTTAAGATTACTGAATGGAGAAAGGATAGGCCTAACCAATTCATCATCATATCGACGGATACTGAGGGGTTAGGTTAGAGCAATATGGGTCTTGTTCGTGAGCAGATGCTAGATTTCAAATGAAGGGTAGTGGTCACCCCGCTGGATGTTGAGTTAGAACCTCCTGCTTCGAATGTTGGTGGGGTTCGTCCTATGGCTTTTTTTAAGGCTGTCCTGGATGTGTCTAGGGGTGATCCGATGTGTGTGGTTCGAGGGGTGACTCCGATTTCGCCTGACCATGGGGCTGTCCTAAGGGGGAAGTTCTGGATTAACGTGTAGGGTCTTCCCTGACATCTCTAGTCTATGGAGTGCCTAGATATGGTTGCTTCGAAGTGTGGTGGTCTCCTTGAAATTGATGGCCGGACTTTCTGTCCTTGGGCCATTCTGGCACTGTGAATTCGTTTGGAAGAGGGAGACCTCTCTAAAATCCCTAGGGTGATGGCCATATACTTTCAGGGTCTCAAATTTGCAGTGGTGATCGAAGTTGAAGTTAGGGAAGAGGGTAATTGTCTTGGTGATGCCAGCAAAAGTGGAGTTGGTCTGAAGGTTGATGATGAAGTCTGGAATGTCCATTTTTCCCTTGACCATGTTAGTTGTGATCCTGAGGCTTCGAGCGGTCTTTTGGTTGGTGATGCCAATCGGAAGGTTGTTCTTTGCGATAAAGAGCTGGGCAGACCTAATGGGCCTGGTGAGAAGTGGCAAACACACTTTTCAAAATTCGAAATAGGTGGGCCTTCGAAATCAAAGCCCATGGATCCTTTATGTCATCTGACGGATTGGGCCAAGGGGGCTAATAGCCCATCTCGCAAATGAGTGTGGAAAGAGATTAATAGGGGGTCGGATCCAGTTTGGGTGCTTAGGGGTTCTAACCCGAGGGCTTTTAATGGCCTAGGCGATGAAGGAAAGGGGCTCGATAATTCCTTCCGCTAAGTTCTCCAAAGGAAGCTTTGGTTTCTGGGGAGCAAAGCAAAAGGGAGAAGAGGTTTCCTGATGTTTTTGGCTCGATTTCTTCCCCTGAGGTGGTTTGTGACTTTATGGTTTCAGAGGAGCAGTGCGATAAGGAGATGAGGTCTCCTAGAGGGGGTGGTGGGGCGGCTTTGTTGGAAGTGGTGAGTCCCGAAGTGAGTAAGGTTGGTCTTGCTGTGCTGGAAGTTGGCATTGAGCAGGTGAGCTGGGTGCATGGGTTAGAGATGGAGTTCCACCTGGGTTGCTCGGTTCCTTCTGCTAAGTTCTCCAGAGGAAGCTTTGGTTTCTGGGGAGCAAAGCAGAAGGGAGAAGAGGTTTCTTGATGTTTTTGGCTCGATTTCTTCCCCTTAGATGGTTTGTGACTCTATGCTTTTAGAGGAGCAGTGCGATAAGGAGATGAGGTCACCTAGAGGGGGTGGTGGGGCGGCTTTGTTGGAAGTGGTGAGTCCTCAAGTGAGTGAGGTTGGTCTTTCCGTGCTGGAAGTTGGCATCAAGCAGGTGAACTGGGTGCGTGGGTTGGAGCTAGAGTTCCACCTGGGGTGAGATGGTTTTGCTGATGGTATTGGCTTTGAGGCTTTGTCGTCCACTCCTGTCTTGGTGGATCAAGGGGTGTCTAAGTGGAATAGACGCACTGTTGGGGATGATAGAGACTGGGATGGTGATGATGAGCTGACCCTTGGTGGGGGTGAATTCTCTAACCCCCCTAAGCTCCTAGTCGGTACGTAGGTTAGGGCACACCTTGCAGGGTAGCGGTGGAACTTCTTCTTTCTCTGATGATGAGTACCTTTCGCAAGAGTGCAATGGGGGCACACGCATGAAGACAGTGGACATTTTCAGGAGGGTTTTGCAACATTAGTTGAATACTCTTCCTCTCCTGATAGTGAGAAGTTGGAGGTGGTAACGCCGATGTCTATTGCTCTGGAGGCCCAGGTGCTCCCTCTGCTCGAGTTTCATCCATGTACTCATGTTAATTCTATTTCCTCTCTTTGTTCTGGGGATGTGTTGTTGTGTCATTCTCCGACAGGTCCTCATGAACATTTAAACATATCTACTGGGATGGTGGGTTGCCTTCCTATGGGAACTATGGTTGATTGCCTTTCCACGAAGGGTGAGGGGTCAATGGAGGATGGTATTCTTAAGGAGGGTGTTGGTGCATTGGTGGTGGTCTGGAGGAGGAGAGTCCTGTGGAGGAGGTGGGCCGTTTCATTGAAAAGTTGGGCCTTACTGTTAGTAATGGCGAGGGTAAGGAGGTGAGATTATTTGAGTTCCTTCAGCAGTCCGGCGATGATGGTGTGGTTTGTAAGTCTAATAGAGGTTTAAGGGAACTTAAAAAGTTAGCTTGGGACATGAAGGATGGGAAAGTGGGAGATGGGGACCTTGCCAAAATGTCGGTTAGAAAGGGGACTGATAAAGTTAACGGATGTTAATCTGTCCTGGAATGTGAGAGGGTTGAGGAGCGTGGATAAAAGAAGATTGGTGAAGGCGGCAATCAAAAATTTCATGCACGACATTGTTGTCCTCAAAGAAACAACAAAAGAGGTGATGTTGGATCATCTTGTGGGGTAGATCTTGGGGAAAGAGCTTTCAGAATGGTGTGTGATGCCTACCTTGGGATTTGTGGGGGGTATGTTGTGCACATGGAATTTGGCGTGTGTTTCTAAGTTGGAGGAGATCATTGGAATTCACTCAATCTCTATTATGTTAAAGGACGTGGATCTTGGTCATGAGTGGTTGTTTACAGGGGTGTATAGCCCAGTTACGACTACCAATAGAGAAGGTTTTTGGGAGGTGCTGAAAGGTTTGAAATCTAGATGGAGTGGGCCTTGGGTGGTTAGGGGAGATTTCAAAGTGATTTGGTTTGCTTCTGAAAAGAGTTCGAGGGGAAGGACCACCCGCAGTATGAGGGATTTCGAGGAGTTTGTGTGCTTTGGAGTCTTTCGGGATAACCCCCTCTGTAATGCTAATTTTACATGGACTAATGGGCAGTCCAACTTTGTTTTTAGCAGGTTGGATAGGTTCCTTATAACAGGTGATTGGGAGGAGTTTGATCATCTCTTCTTCCAAAAGGTTCAGCCGAAGCTTACCTCATATCATTGGCTTGTGGTGCTGCAGACTAGGGGCTGAAGTTTTGGTCCTAAGCCTTTTCAGTTCGAAAATATGTGGACTACCCACCCGTATTTTAAAGATCTAGTGCACAAGTGGTGGAAAAAGTGTTATGTGGGGGGATGGGGTGGTTATTGTTTTATGTAGAAATTGGGGTATGTTAAAGAGAACGCTTGAGATTGTCTCCAGATTTTTAAAGTTTAGTTAAAGTTATAGAAGATTTTGGTGGTCAACACATATCCAAAAAACTCAACAAATTGAACTGCACATTTTCAATTTTGTTTATTATTTTGCCACATGTCAACCATTGAAATCTTCTGAACAATATCTGAACTTCAACATTCTGGAGATAATCCTGGGGGTGTGTACATTCATGTTGAACATATATCATGACCTGATGAACTACAAGCAGATACACACTGGAATCTCCAAAACAAGACTCTGAAATTGAAACCAACAGCAGATATAGCCATTTCTCGGCTGGGATTTGGTACAACCGCCCCTGTGCGACCTAGGTCAGTATGGCATCAGGGGTGGACACATCAGTGCCAAAAAATTGATTTACGCTTTTTGGGGACTGCTTTTCACTTTTCGGCACTGACATATCGGCCCCTTATGCCATACTGACCTAAGGTGTTCGTACCTAATCCTTTGGGGCAATTTCCCATGTGGCACTTTCAAGCTCCCACACAAATTTTGCTAGGTATCAACTATCCAAAGTTTGAAAGTTTCAGACAGAACAAGAACTTAACCCAGGAAAACTTGAAATATGGGCAGGCAATGGAACATTAGAATCCCAGCAGGCAGTGATGTCATTTGTTTGAAGTACAAATGTAAGCAAGGTTCAAGTAGAGAGCCTCATAATATTGGCAACAAGCTATGCATTAATGCAACCATGGAAACCAAAGACAAGGTTTCCACACTTCAAGTGGCACATGCATCATGCTCTATGACATGTAGTTTCCACACCTCAAGTAACGCATGCATCATGCTCTATGAAATGTAAATACTCTCAGAGTCCTTAGGTGGCCAAATAACCCAAAATCTACACAAGCATGCCCTAATCACTCCTCATGGAATGCATCCATCATTTCCATTGGTTGGCTTGAAACATAAGGAATGAGAGTATTTCCTCCCCTTCAGATTTTAAGTCCGGTTGATCGTCTTTTAGCAGTTCTATCTTACTCATATTCCATTGAAGATTAAGTCGGATTACTACCTTCAAACCAGTTGCTTAAATGGTAACTAGGTTAAACATTCTCTTATTGAAAATCCATTCAGTTTATAATCGCATTTAAGACAAAGTTATGACAATCATGACATGCGAATATAATTCATAGGCCAATCCTTTTTTCTTAATCCTCTTTGTTTCTTTCACCATTCTGCCAGATTGTTCACCTGCTAAATATATTTATATGCTTTTTTATTTGTGTTTGTTAGAAACTTAGAATCAAAGAGCAAGGGGTTAACAGATAATAAGTACTGAATTGTCTGTGGGAGACCTTTTGTCACAGCAATAATGAAAAATCCACCACTGGACCAAATCACACTGACACCCAGAGTGTTGAGCAAAATCCAAGCCCAAACTGCAGACATTCGCTTCAATAGCCTGACCAAGGCCAAACCTGTTGAGAGGTCCTAAATAGTCTTATAAGAAGAACTAGAAGTCTACAATAGAGAAAATGAATACATACCAGATCCACCAGCAACTATGAATGCAAGCCCTTGGCCAGTCAGCTTCTGCCTCAAAATTCCCTATTACATCATAAACTTGAAGATCAAATGGATAAACAATTAAACATAGCTACACTGAAATTGGAGTGATGAAGTAGATTAACGACAGAAATAAAACAACAAAATGTAGATTTCAATACAGATTAACATCAACTGTATGATGGCCTGCACTATACCAATAAAGGAGAAGTAAATCCAGCATGATCAACAATCTCACCTCTGCACCAACAACAACATTACGGGCCCTATGATCAACAGCATTAGTGACTGTCACATCATTGACTGAGCAAAGAAATGCATCTGGCTACAACAACCATTTTTACAAAGTAAATTATAAATTCAAGAGAACGAACAACAGAAATGGCAACAAAATGACTAAAGAAATGTATGAAATAATTGCAACAGTCTACAGGGAAAGAATTCTATCCAATTTCTTAGAATATAGGGATCTACCTGGCATAAAATCTCTCCACCAAACTTTGCCAGATCAATCTATAAGAGAAACATGAATCATAAGCGTGGAACAACAATAACTATGGTATCCCAAATCTAATTTGGCATTAGGAGAAAATCCTTAACTAATACACCAAAATGTGTATCAGTAGGAAATGCATAACTTGATGGTACAGATCACAAAGCAATATGTATTCTGAATACAGACCGGGAGTATCCTCGCGAGAGAAGGTGCAGCAATTCCAACAAATGCATCACTTGAACCAGGATTGAAAAGAACTATGCTAGCTATGCTCTTTCCAAAAAGCCATTGGAATAGACCTCCTTCATTTTCGTGGAGGTAAACATTTTCCATTTGGGTGGACCCAGACATGTAGCACATGGAACCTACAAAGTAAGTCAAACATCAGATGCAAGAAGCTAACAGCAAAAGCATGGGTGACTATTACCTTTAACTAGGATTATACAGTTAACAGCCAAAAAGCAAATAGGCAGATTAAAGGTACCAATACATGGCTTACTTTATAGATGGAATCATGAAAAATTGAAGAATTAAGAGGACAAATTATCCATGATGTTATTAAAATGAAAAAATACAACCACATATAATTTATCAGCTATCTCGAGGCATTTAAAACATTCTCTGAACTAAGTGTTTTTGTCACTCCAAGAGCAGGAAAAGAATTGGAGCTTATCACATTGCTTTCAAGCAGATAAGATGGACAGCACATAGGATTCTCTTCACATGTCACTTCAAGGGGAATATGCACTATAGGTTGACAAAGCCATTAAATGAATGTGATATCATATGCCCACTAGGCTAAAGATTTAAAACACACACAAGCATTGTAATGTTCTTGCTTTATAAGATATCAATACTATTTTTTTTATAAATAAAGTAGTTCATTAAAAAAGAGTAAATGCAGTAAAAAGCAACCCCCTTCCACCTTTGAAGCCTTCAATAAAAAGTATGAATGCAATAAATTGTACGTGAGATACATCATATAAATGCAAGTTTATATCATCACCACTAAAGTATTAACTAGAATTGGATCAGATTTTAACTGAGTTGCTTTCCATCAAAGGGTCTTTTGTAATCTTTATAAAACACCTAGAAGCTCCCATCAATTAATCCTGATTCCCATCATGGTTCAGAGCAGTTGATATGACTTGCAAGAATGCTTCATTTGATCTCATTTCTCAGAAGAGTGGTATTGCCTGCCCATCAGTCCTGATTTTTAACTTCATCCCCTTATTTTTCTTATTCCACAGAACCACGTTGACTTGGTACCATAAATCGGCCAGATGTCTTTTTTATATACTCATTATTCCCGCTAGCACTCTGATGCGGGAGCATACCATGTCAAGAAGAAGAAGTTGGAAGATCATGAATAGCCCTCCATGGAGTGTCTAGCAGTTTAGAGTTTAATTTTGTGTTTAGGGGGGTTTTGTAATTATTTAAGGTTTAGGGGGTTGTAGTTAATAAGGTAAGAGTTGCCAAAACTTCAGGAGTCTTTAGGTGTGCACGACAACCACTTTTGGCCTCTTTTTAATGTTGAAAATTCAAAAACAGTGGGGTCCACAAGTTGCTGATCATACATGCCATAAATTAGCTGTTTTAGGAGACTTTTCAAGAAATCCTACTGGGGCCCAACAGCTTTGACCGTACAGCCTTGAGTTAGTTCCCTTTGGGTTGTTGAAAGTCAACAAAAGTGGAACCTATGGTTGAGCTGGATGAAATCTCTAGAATTTCCAGATTTTGGAAATCTTTGAGAATCATCGTGGGGCCCAAATAGTTATGATCGACAGCCCACTTGTTTCCCATTTTTATTGAGTCTTTTCTTGTAAAAAAGAATAATCTTATTCAATCGAGACTCTTTCCTATTAAAAGTTTTTATTTTTAGGAGTCTTTCTTATGTTTAGAAGTTTTTATTTTATTTTATTGAGGGAGTTTATTTTAAGAAGAGTCCTAAAGTAGGAATTTTATTAAAGTAGGATTCTTTATTACAAGCTATTGTAAAGCCTATAAAGGCCAACACATCATGTACGAGTTCTTCAGTCATAGAATTAAAATTTTGAATTTGAAATTGGTTCTTGTGTGTGGTACTGATGCAAGATACAAGGGAAGATGCCAAAACTGATGTAACCCTACTTCCCAAAGCTTCAAATAATTTAAAATAAAGGACTTCGAAGTAAAATAAATCAAGAATTGAAATTTGAACAAGTAGCCATGGAAATTATAAAATCAAAGTTATAATGATAGAAAAGCAATTGGAAGAATTTAGGCCAAAAAAGAAAGAAAGAACAGAAAAGGGTATTTCTATAATTTTGGAAAATTATGAAAATTACCAAAATGTCCTTCTGACATAAATTCCAAAATTTTGACGTGCACAGAGGTTCTACAATCCAAATTTCATAGAATTCTGACAAGTTTTGATAATCATGAAAATTCAGAAAATAAAAGGTTCTTTAATAGAGGTTTTCAACACTTGCACATGATGTATGAGGAAATGAGGAAGAAGAATAAGAAAGTAGTGTAGAAGAAAGAGAAAAAGAAAGATAAGAAGAGACTAAGAGAGAATGAAAAGATAAGAGAGATATCTAAGACAAAGAGGAAAGGTGATATTAAAAGAGAGTTGGAAGATTTCTACATGAAATTATATAAGCAAGAGCAGTCTCTTAGGCTGGGGCTCGATGGGATGAGTTTTGAGTGCATTTCTAGTAATGCAAAATCTATGCTTGAGAGATTGTTTTCGGAGGAGGTTTGGAAGGTTGTTTCCAGTATGAAAGGGGATAAGGTTCCGGGTCCTGATGGATTGACTATTTCCTTCTTCCAAAAATGTTGGGATACCATGAAAAGAGACCTAATAAAAGTATTTGATGAATTATTCTTCGGAAGAATTCTACGAGACTTAAATAACACCTTTGTGATATTGATTCCTAAAAAGAAAAATGCCAAGATCTGAAGGATTATCATCCTATTGGGGGGTATGTTCCCAAGAGATCTTTTCTGATATATGTATTCCTGAGGGGTGCTAGTTGGATTGCCTCCCTGTTGTTGTATTTTATTCTCTTTTTCGATTCTTCAATAAAGATTGTTATTTATCAAGAAAAAAAAAAAAGGATTATCATCCTATTAGCCTTTTAAGCAATGTCTATAAGATTATCTCGAAGACTTTGACTTCCAGACTTAAGTTGGTCATGAAGGGCATTATTGATCATCCCTAAAGTATTTTTATCAAAGGAAGGCAAATCTGAAGTACCAATATTAATCCTAGAGGGGGGTGAATAGGATATTTTAAAATTCTTTTAGATTACCCCAAATTCACTTGTTGTTTAATTGATTAAATTGGTCCCGATGTTTAATTGTAATTGAACTATGAATATGTTCTATTGTATTGCATGTGAGATTATATCAATAAGTGCAATGCTTGACAATATAAATGATAAATGCAAAGACAAACCACAAACAATCACAATATACACATGATATATAGTGATTTGGCATAGCGGCCTACATCCATTCTCCAAAACTCACCACCGAGCTATATAATTTTATTAAGATTTAATCTACTTACCAAGCAAACTACACCCGATGTCTCCGGCGAGTGTGGTCTATGGTCTACTCTTCCGGTGTTTCCGGCGGAAGAGCTAAGAGTCTACACTACCGATGTCTCCGGCAATAGTGTCAATTCTCCCGGTGTCTCCAGCAGGAGAGGTCTCAAGAGCTTAAATAAAATTTAAAGGCAAGGATTACCTCTTGAAGATTGGTGTTGACTTGTATCCAAGTTGGAGTTGTGACGCAGCGGACCAAAAAAGAAGAAGAAATCTTCTGAAAATATTATTAATTCCAAAGTGCTTTCCCTCGAACTACAATGCCATATAAATACTATTTCGTGCTCAAAACGAAATTAGGGTAGCAAATCATGAAAAAATAGAAAAAAAATTGCATAAAACAGATTTCTACTATAAATAGAAAAAAAACACCCTTTTCGAAGCCTAAGCGATGAAATTTGGCTTATAAATGAAAAGTCCATGGCTAAATGGATCTTGAAGATCTCATCATTTTTTTTTTCAGACTGCCAAATTTCATATAATTCTGCAACTTTCCATAAATAGCAAAAATTGTGCCAAGTATGCCAAATTCTAATGATTCTTTCTTTTCTTGCGAAGATCTTCTCTGTCAAAATATTCCAGCGCCATTAATTCAGAATTTGAAAAATTTTCATCCCCTTCTATGTCAGAAACTCTGGGTTATTTAGTTGGGTTAACCTCAAGAAATTATTAGCCAGTAATAATTGGGATGGTGAAATGAAGCTTTGGAGGGTAATTCTTGAAGAAATTGGTCTAAATGTTAGCCCTGGGTGCTCCTTTCACTGTGAAAACCTGGTTGGTTTAGAGTTCGTTATGGGAACATGAGTGAAGAAGAGACATGGATGTTGCCCTAGGGAGGATCAAGGCTTTCATGTCATGTGATGGTAGTGACTATGCAGTTGGCATTGGAAAGAGTGATGTGTTGGAAGCAACAGAGGCGTCTCTTGCTGTCAGTGCTGCCTGCCTAGCACGTGCGTTGGATGCAGAGCAACAGGCGGAATCACTTGCCTAATAGGGAGATATTTTGTGCATTTTATTTGTTTTTCCTTACATTAAATTCCTTTCTGTGGGTGAGAAACAAAAGAGGGTAGAGAGAAGTTTAGCTGTAAGAATAGACTGAGTGTTTCCTAGTGAATGTCACTAGTTGAATTTTTTAGATTCTTAGTGCGTCTCAGCGCACCAAAGCAGGTTGTAGTTTTTTTTTATTGAATGCATTATAAATATCTTGATACAGTCACCTTCTTCTATTTATAGCTGTGGAATGCTATGAAATGTTTTCTGCTCTCTACTGAAGTACCCAAAATGTCAAATGATGCGAGGAATTCTATGGATTAATGACTTCTGCTTGGAACGAAAGGTCCTTGCTGTAGTGGGTCATCCTATCTAGACCAATGTTTAAAAACTCGGATTGGTCCGGCGACTCGGAATTCTACCAATCCAAGATACTCAATAACCAGTCCAGTTACTAGCTAGTTAGTATAAAAATATACTAGCAACTGCACCCGTCCTGGGAATGGTGAAAACAGTGAATATTAAGGTTTGATTGGTTATTTATTTTGTAGGGAAAATAATTTTTTTTATATTTATTTAGTTTTTTGGAATCATGTGAAAAATAAAATTTAGAAAATGAGTTATAGCCCTATAAGGAGAGTGACAGAAGTGAGAGAGAATTTAGGAGAGAAGATATAAAGTGATAGAATAGGAAAATTATTTTTTAAATGGAAATAAATGGAAGAGAAATTTTAGGAAAGGAGTTATAAGGAGGTTGAGAGAGGTTGGAGAAATTTTAGGAGAGAAGATATGAAGTGATAGAATGGTGGGCGCTTGAGGTGGGACGTTAGGAAGAGAGATATTTTAAGAGGGTAGACATAGGACTTAGGAGAGAAGATATGACTCTTTTCACAAGCGCATGTGGTTTGGTGGGAACTGTGGGAATTAAAGCAAATGTGTTGTCCACATCAGCACCTGTTGCTTTAATATATAACATAGATTAATATTTTAAATTTTGTTTTATAGAAGTACAATAAAAATAGTAAAAATATAGAGAAAGTAAAATTTTGATAAAAAATACAAAAATAAATTAAATGGATGATAGAAAGAAAGTTGGAAGACTCGGAATAGAATAGACTAGAGGGAAGACAACGGTAATGTAAAGTTTTTAGATTTCCACAATGGGTCAAAGGGTATTATGGTAAAAAAGGGTTAACCAGGCGTTTTCCTGGAAAACTCAGACGAGTTACCTAGTGATCCAGCATGTTGATATCATCCCAATTTTAGCAGCTGGTCAACCAGGAACTCTGCCGAGTCAAGTAACCTGGCTGAGTTTCCTAGTTAACAGGTTGGTTTTTAACAACGATCTATACCAATATGATTTCAAAGGTGAGGACATAACCCCTCATGCTTGCCCGAACAAGCCTAGCCAATGTAAAGCCCTTCGATAGCATCTAGCTAGGGCTATTGAAGGACCGAATACAGAGCGATTATAGACATATCCATATTTGAATCTATATACTTAACAGAATATTGGATATGAATTTGGATATGCAGTCCCACTTTTTACCGAAAATATGGCTTTGAATTGTGATGCAAATATTTTGAGACTAGAAAGGGAGGTGAGGGAGAGAAGTGGAGAGGGATGCTGTTGTTAGTTACGACAGAAAGAAGAATAGAGACTAAAATACTGTAGAGAAGAGGGTAGAGGAACAAACTACATTCAATCTTGCTAAAAACATTATACCATAACTTATGTTGATTTTTCCTCATATCAATACGAATGCATTTGGCCAAATATTCAACCATGCATGTGAATGAAGAAATTTTTTTTTTTAAACTAAAAGAAAAAGAAAAAAAGAATCACATAATCAAATAGTAACGGTTGAGAGCTTGGACACCTAATTAAAGGGTATCCCGGATTAAGAGCCTGAGTTGGACACCATTACATTCATAGACCTCAATCAAAACATAGATGAAACAGAAAAATCAGAAGATCGAAACAAAACGGTGCAAACCACTGGCCTCCTTTGGTGTATTTGAACTTCTTCAGCATCTTGTTCTCGTTATGGACTTTTACTTTGTCTCGTAACCTCTTGCAAATAGAGATGTTTTTAAGTCTGGTTAATAATGTAAAGACTGAAGAGAGCTCTTTTAGTTGGAAGTTGTGACTCTTAAAGGAGGACACTCTCTTCTCGTCTATGTGAGCCCATTTATGTGTGAATATCCAAATGTGCATGTGCTTCCTTCTCTGCTCCATCTTTCCCTGAGATGACGTATTGTGTTCCTTGTTCCTTCATCCATTAAAGTTGTTGAATGGATACTTCACATTAGCTATACTTCTTACAATAGCTTTACTTCCATTTGTATTGTTATTATTTTTATTTTCTAAATGTGTGTATGCAATGGATATCGGAATGGTTTTATTACTTGTACATGTGTATTTTCTAAACTTGAATGTATCATTTCATTCACTAGGAACATGTACCGATAAAATAACACTTGAATAGGGCGGTCATGGAAAAATTGGCAATATAGAAAAAATATTAGTGGCGGTCACTAAAGGATTATTTATATCCGATGCTAATGCAAAGTAGTGGCGGTTATGGCTGCTACTGATATAATAAACGTGATAGTTTTAAACTCGTAGTGGTGGTTGTGCCTACCACTAATGTATTATAATCTATATCTTACAATTTTTAGTGACAGATGTGACTGCCACTAATGTAAGAAAGACAACAATTTAAGTCTTTTAGTGGTGATTATGACCACTGATGTGTTAAAGGGTGATCGAATTAGGAATTAGTGATAGTCGTTAACCTCCACTAAAACTCTTAGCTATTAGTGTCTGCACCTAGAAATCGTTATTAGAACCGCCACTGAAAGAATCTATAACACCACTTTTAGTGACAGTTCTATGGTTGCTACTAATAACATTAGTGGCGGTTTCTGACCGCCACTAAAAACTAAAATTTTTGTAGTGTGTTGAGAGCTCACATTGATACAAAAGAATGTGATTCATTCGTGGCCTCTTTGGTAATGGTTGAGAGCTCACATTGGTACAGAAGAACGATTAATTGATTCGTGACTGGTTGCTATTTATTGGATAACTGTGTCCTTCAATAATGGGGCGAAGACAATGACAATGAAGACTAGGAAGACAATGAGAACCTAGGAACTACAGAGTTGGAAGATAGTCAATGGAGTTCAAAGTGGAGAAGGCGACCGGGGTTAACTGTTGGGAAAGGATTTAGCTAGACTTTCAACTTTCTTTCGTAAGAAATGGGAATGGTATATGAGAAATTGATTGGGGTTAGGGATAAGGTATTTATATATTGTATTCTATGGAACATGGCCTACAAAATGTATGGAATGCAAGTTTAGCTAAAATAGGAGTATAAATGGGGGAGTACTTATAATTAATAACTAAGAGATACCTTGGAGTGACTATTTTTGTTATCTTGTGGTTCAATCATGCACAAAGAGGGAGATATTGTAGATGGTGTTGCTCATAGAATTAGAGTAGGATGGTTGAAGTGGAGAGGTGCTTCTGGAGTGTTGTGTGATAAAACAAATACTACTAAAATTGAAGGAAAATTTCTATAAGATAGATATAAGACCAACCATGGTTTATGGAATAGAATGTTGGGCAGCCAATAAACATGTACATAAAATGAGTGTGTCTTAAATGAGGATGTTGAGTTGGATAAGTGGCAAGACTAGAAAAGATAGCATTAGGAATGAATGCATTCGTGGGAGCCTCGGTGTAGCACCAATAGGCGATAAAATGATGAGAGAAAGTTGATTGAGATGGTTTGAATATATGCAACGAAGAGCAATGACTGCACCAATGAGGAGGAGTGAGAAAATGCAAGTTGAAAGTGTTAGAAAGACTAAAGAAATGCCAAAATTGACCTGGGTTAAAGTGGTAAGGAAGGACATGACAACTTGTAATTTAATGACAAATATTGCCCTAAATAGAGCGGAATGGCTGAATAGGATTCATGAAACCGACACCAAATAGTTGGGATAAGGTTGTTGTTTGTTGTTGTTGTATTCTATGGAACATGACCTACAATATTATGATATAACTATCAATCTATAACCACTTATTAGGTTCGTATATGTGTACTAAATATGAAATAATATACATTTATATCAACATAAACAAATATGAATATTTAGCTAGACTGGATAAATATATGAGTTAGGATGGTGGGACTGTCCCATGGCAATCTCATATGCATTCACACCCCCAAAAGTGGCAATTATTTTTTGGGATATGTGTTAAAAGTATATTAATTTGTGTCTCTCTTAACATTTTAAGGTTTTAGGAGATCGAGTTTATTAGTTTACCATTAACATCGTATCAAAGCCAAACCAAATTGCAAGTTTAAATCTCGATGGAAATATTTTTATGGATATAACATGTGCGCTCCTCCAATAAGATTATATATATTAATTTGTGTCTCTTCAGAAATTAATTTACTATTAACAGTATATATATATATATAGAGAGAGAGAGAGAGAGAGAGAGAGAGAGAGAGAGAGAGAGAGAGAGATTGTTCGTTTATAATTGGATTTTTTTTTTAAATAAATCGAATATTCAATTGAAGAGGTTCAAGCGGAATGAATACGAGTAAGATTGACAGCTCTACATCTATCGACTTCCCTCTCCAACCCCCTCCCCCGTAGGGAGTATGATAGGTATTGTCACTTTCAAAGTTGGACTGTTCTACTGTTCTAAACTCCATAAACCATAAGTTATGAAGATCGTCAACAATCACATATTGTTCTTTGAAATCAAACACCCTATTTGTGCTGTACTCTATCCATTCGCACAGAAATCAAACACCCTAATGAACCTGACAGTAGTCTTTCTGCCAAAAAAAAGAAAAAAATTGAAGCCAACCCCGTTATTATGAAACATCATAGGAAGCACGGACATTGATACAGGACATGGGTATGATACGATATGGATACGGGCATACAATAATTCTTAAAAAAATAGGATATGATATGGTAAAGATACGTTAGTTAATTAATTAATTAATATTTTTAGTTATATTTTATGTTTAAAAATAAATAACAAAATCATAAAAAAAAAAGAAAAAAACTCTGAAAACAAATCTAAAACTAATTTAAAGGCATGGGTGGCAAGAATCACTGGATTATATTCTCTCACAGTTTGACCCATCTTTTTGCCTTTTTTATTTTAATTTTATGAGATTTACCACAATACCCTTATTTTCTGTGTTTCACCGTGTTAGGAAATGTATCTAACAAAACCGTCCTTTTTTCTCTCTCCAGACACAGCTTGGATCCGACAGGCAGAGGTATCCCTGGAGTGTCAGTGTACGATACGTATCGGACACGGCGGGGTTTTAGAAGTATCCGTGCTACCTTGGAAACATCGCTCTCCCTCTAACACACACCCAAAAAGAGCAAACAGAACAGAGGAAACAAAGATAATTATTCAAAAAGACAAAAAGAAAGAAAACGGCAAAGTTCATGAAAGCCCACTGCTTGGAAGAGAAACAGGGTCAATAACAGAAGGAAAGAGAGAGAGGAGAAAACACATTGAAAGGATATAAACAAAAGCAAACAGTGAAAGCTAACAACCACTCAGGTGCGGCTTTGTGAAAGTGCCAAGTTGATCTCCCCTCCAAACATGTATCTTCAACGATCCATCATCATAAGCTAAGGGAGATTAATGCAAAGCTTAAGAAGCCTGCGCACCCGTGAGATGCTGCTGTCCAAATTGCTCAGCTCGGTCCCTCATGTCCCTCGCCTTACTCGCCAGCGTCATGCGTGCATGATCAAGCTGGTCCGCCCCAGGTGGATGCTTCCCCGTCACGTATTTGTATATCCACGACGACACCGACAGCGCAGCCACACCGAACCCACCGGACGTCAGAAATCCGGCAATCAGCAGAAACACAGTTATAGCCGCCGGCACAAGAACCGGGCTGAATATAACCAGAACTGGCGTAGCCACCGTCAGTCCAATCACAGTTCCGGCCAGTATCAAACCCGAGATAACCAAAAGGGATCCACCAGCGGTGACGGCTGTGGCAGCCTTCACCACCCGGTGAGAACGCGGGGGATTGCGCTGTGGGTAATCGGCCATCAGAGACTTCTTCAAGAGCCTAAAATAAACTGCACGAAAGATGTAGAAGAAGATCTGATGGTGGTGGGGGTTCGAGCGGTAATATAAAGAGAGGGAGGGTGACGCAATGGGTGGCGCGTGTGGGGGAGATAAACGAGTTTGTCAGCTTTGTAACACGTGTTTTTTGTCTTTTATCAGCGGTAGATACGAGGAAAGTGATACGGTTACGATTTATTGTCGTTTACTAATCTCCTGCAGAGAACGGGCGATTAGTGGGCGTGAAATCATCTGCGGCACCCTCCCTGTTGGGACACTCAGGGAGGGAATCAAAAACCTCCAAAAAGTGAATTGATTCCCCCCTGATAGCGCAGATGATATCACCCCCGATTAGTGACTCACCTTGGTGTGTCGGGGTTAAAATCGTCTACGCCACCTCCTATGGGACACTCAGGGGGAATCAATTCACTTTTTGGAGGTTTTTGATTCCCTCTCCTGAGTGTCCCATCAGGGGTGTAGCACAGATGATTTCAGACCGTCATGTTGGGTCAACTCAAATGCATCCTGCGTTGGCTTATGACGGTGTCTTTTACTGACGAGACCGTAGTTTTCGCCAGTCTGGATACTCTGCACCACGTTAAAAAAACTTTAACGGGCAACTGTTATTGAAACACGTATCCTCTGCTGTAAGTTAAGATACATCAATGTCCAACTGTTCTATGTGGTGTTTGGAACACCTTTTATTCACACAAATATGACAGAAAAATAACAGTAAATAAAAGCAAACAGCAAACCACACATCAAGAACAAAAATTTGCCTGATTCGGTTTTGTAACCTATATCCACGGGAGAGATGTCAGTCATAGAATTAAAGAATCACTATAAACATGGTAATTGCATAGCTATGGGAATATCAATTAGGAAAATAGTACCAAGGGGACTTGATAATTTTGTCTCTTACTAACAATCTAACATATATAATCAACTAATATGTTCCCTTGGTATCCACATTCTCAATCCTTTCTTTGCAAACAAATCATAACTAAGCCACAATACCTAATTGTAGTATAGCACAGAAAAATTAACCTTATTCATCAAATTCATCCAAAAACCTTTGTGTTGTTAAAGGTTTAGGCTAAGCACTTGAATACTATGGCATGTTCAGACGTAAAGACAAATGTGTAAAAAAGAAACTTTCTTGTCTTCTCATCACATAAAACTCGTAATTTGTAATGTTGAAAAAATATATATATATATAAAGAAAAAACACAGAAATGTGTGGATCACTACTAAATATAAAACAAAAGAAAGCAAAATCTGAATAAAAAATTGAGCTTTAGTGAAATTGGAGAGAGGGAGATACATGAATGGAAGAATAACATAATCAATAGCAATACACTTCACCAAGTGCACGCCTAAACTATCATCCTCATCCCCCATCATTGTTGAATGTAAGAGAAAAACGTCAAAATTGACTGGCAATTTAAGGGATGAAGAAAAAATGTTATCAATGTTTATGATTGTGGGAAATATTTACATTAAAGGATGGAGGAAAGAGAGAAGAGAGAATAAGAGGGAGAGTTTTATGTAATGCAGTAAGTAAAAATAAGAAAGATATTGGTGTGTAGGAGAGATAAATGTGAGAAAAATAGGAACGTTGAAATTAAGAAAGAAATGAAAGAAGATATGTTAGAGAAATTGAGAAAAAAAATGGTATGTATGTAAATGAATAGCTATTGGATGAGACCAAAAAAGAAATAAAGGGGATGTTGAAAGAGAGGGGAGAGAGAATAATGATAATTAAATTAAGAAATATTTGGGATGCATCAAAGAGATAATTTTTTTAGAAAAGTATGAATGTTATAATTAAGAAAGATAGCTGAGACGTTAGAAAGGGTCGGATGAGGGAAAAAAAAAGGAGTAACTGATGGGGGCATGCATGATAGAAATTTTATGAGAGAAAAAATGGAAATAGAGTTATGTATGAGAACAATTATGAAGTTTTGAATTAGGAAAGAGATGGAGGACAAGGCATTAGAGAGAGAGAGAGAGAGAGAGAGAGAGAGAGAGAGTTGTGTGAGAAAAAAATGAAGTAATAGAGGGGCGTGAGAGAAATTTTATGAAAGAAAAAATTGGAAATAAAATTGTGAGTAAAAAATTAAAAATTAGGAAGTTCTGAAAACAAGAAAGAGATGTAGATCTAGAGAGAGAATTTCAATTAAAAAAGGATATTAGATAAAAGAGCGGTGCATGTGATTTTTGATAGGTTGTGATAGAGAATTTAAAGAGGGAGTGTTGATTTTCCCAAAGGAAAATACCAAGAATTGGGTAGAGAATATTTTTAATAAATTAAAATTTATTTAATATTTCAATTCAATTCAATTAATTAATCCTCCATCACATTGTTTATTTATAGACTAAAGACCTAAACAAATAGAAATTTTCTAATCTAAAGAAATTCTTCTAAAAAATCATATGAAAAGATTTCAATCACGTGAGTCTTCTTTGAGCGACATTTTTACATTGATATCAATCAAATTTGAATTCTTTTTCATGAAATAATAATTATAGCCCTTAAAATGTTATTTTCAACACATTAATAATCGCATCAATTAGACATCTGTGTGAAAAGTTGTGCCATTCAGAAATCGAATTGTTCAAAACTTTCAAAATCACAAATTTCTATGAATTTTTCTTAGTAATCAAATAATAATCTTAAAATTCTAAAAACTCTTTTCTACCAAAATCAATATTTAGCAAGTAAAAAACGTTTCTTACAAAAACCAAAACATATTACTATGGAATTCTAAATAAAAGAAAATATCTAGTTTCTCTTCCTTCAAATTCTCTTAAAACATATCCACCCTAAAATCATGTGTTGATATGTGTTGTAGTACATCATTCACCCCAAGTAAGAAATAATTTGACATTGAATTCGATGCATCTTCATCAAAACAATTAGTACAATGCTTGACATTAACCACATCAGATGTTCAAAGTTGCATCCAAATTCTTTTTTTTTTTTTTTCACTCAAATCTCTAAGCAGATCATCATAGAAAACATTATGTTTAGGAGGTGATGGGATAGATGTCATGAATACATCTTCATACTTGGCAAACATCAAATTTTTCATCACTGGCAATAGATCATCATATTTGACAAAAATCTAACACTTCATCTTTAATAATCCTTCAAATACATCATCATTGTACATAGGCTTGTCAAAGATAATATCTTCATCATCATCATATATAGGTGTATCGAAAATAATACCCCATCATCATATGTAGTATTATCGTAAATAGGCAAAGTTGAGTGTTTTTCACTTGAATCGTTCAACTGCTGAAATATAGAATCAATATATATTCCAGACGGCTCTCCGTAAGAAATATGTGTAAGAAATGGCTTCTTGAAAACCTCTTCCTCTACAATATTATCCCAATCAAGGAACTTTTTGGATGTAAGCTCCATTGGGATTCAGAGATCTCAATCATCCACCCTGACTCCCACCACCTAGATACATGATTTTTTCTGGGGTTTTCAACTGTTGGCCTCCTTTTCCTTGGTTCATACTCATTAAAATGGTTTTTTAAATTAGTATGTTATCCTCCTCCATAAAACATGGATTTGGTGAACAATTTTGGTGTTGAATCACAGTTTGTAACATAACCATTTGTTAAGTCAACTATTGGGTCAATATATCAAACCACTCATCAAGTTGTTAAGTCAATTGTATTACATCATCACGCTCTTACATTTCATTTAGTAGAACTTTGTGAGCACTTTCATATCTCTATATCACGCAGCATGGTGTAGGAATGAACATTAACTCTAATACCAACTGATGCAGTTGAGCGTTAAGGGATGAATCCTACTAACCGATTGAGAACAACCTTCCATGAACCGGTAGTTGATTTTCATATATGAAAATACCAAGAATAAGGGACTTGTTGATTTTCCCAAAGGAAAATACCAAGAATTGGGTAGAGAAAACTCTTGATAAATAAAATTTTATTCAATAATTCAATTCAATTAATTAATCATCCATTACATTGCTTATTTATAGATTAAAAACCTAAATTAAGAAATAGAAAATTCCTAAACAAATCTAATGAAAATTTTCTAAAAATTTGTATGAAAATATTCAAATCTTGTGAATCTTCTTTGAGCGAGATTTTTGCATTGATATTGGTCGAATTTGAATTTTTGTGTGAAATAACAGTTGTATTCCTTGAAGTCTTCTTTCCAACCCATTAAGAATGACATTAATTGGACATCAATGTGAAAATTTATATCAATCGAAAGTCGAACTATGAAAAACTTTCTAAATAACTAATTTCTATATACGAATTTCCCTTATTAACCAAATAATAATCTTAAGATTCTAAAACTTCATTCCTACAAAATTCCGCACTTAGAAAATAAAAAACTTTCATAACAAAACCAAAACATATTACTAAGGAATTTTAAATAAAAGAAAATATCTAATTTCTCTTTCTTTATTTTCTCTTAAAACATATCCACCCCAAAATCATGTGTTGTATTGCATCAAAGAGTTTTTAAAATACATTTAAACAAATGAGATGAAATCGTCTATAGCTTTGAGTCACCATGCCATCCAAATGGATTTATTACAAGCACAAAAGTTGCTATAAGTTGACATCCTCAAGATTTTCATATTAAATTTTGATCAATTCACAATCACTTTTGGGACTGTGATAAGGTTGTTTGGACTGTAGAGAGATTTGAGTCAACAAATAATCTTATGGTTTCAAGAGATATATATATATCCTTCAAAAGTAGTATTTTCAATTTTTTGGATATGTGTACGCCTCTTGAAGTACACAACATTACAAAAAACACCTTTTGTAATGTTTAAAAATCATTACATATAACGAAATGCAACATTTTTCAAGCACTATTTTGAGGTGCGTTGCGAAAAGGCGGAGAGTTAATGCAATGCCTTAAAAACGTTGCATAAATACTCTCCGCCTTTAGGCAACGTTTTTAAAACGCCATATAAAATTAACTTTAAATAGCGTTTTCAAAAATGCTGCATAAATAACACTTTACATAGTGTTTTCAAAAATCACTTCACAAAACGCTGTGTAAAGTGAATTTTTTATTTTAAATTTACTTCCCCTCATCTCTTCCTGACATTTGACCTAACATTTTCCAACCTAACAACTACGAAAATTTCCAAAAGTAAAGCAATTTCCTATATAGAAAGATTGTACATTAAGTATAAAGAAATTGGATTCAATTTATAGAACCAATAACACTAACTTGCAAATAAGAAAAAATTAATGTTAAGGGGTCAAATTTGTTAGAAAACTAAACCCAACCAAATATACATCAAACCAAAAACACAAAAAAGTTTTATTAAGTAACAAAAATACTCATTGTGAAAGACAAAAAAAAACATAATTATTGAAATTCCCAACTCCTAAACAAGTTAAGCACTATACAACATGAAAGAATGATATAAACATCCAGAGCCTATACCCATATTC
>JAOXJP010236868.1:0-23797 GCA_025762735.1 Platanus orientalis | reverse complement strand
ATCTCTAGGGTTGAGAAGGCATGGGTGGAGAGACCGTTCTCGGAAGAAGAAGTGCATAAATCAATAATGGAAATGAAAGGAGATAAAGTGCCGGATCCAGATGGATTTTCAATAACATTCTTTGAAAAGTGCTGGGACATTGTAAAAGGGAATTTGTTGAAAGTTTTGGATAAATTTTATATTTTGGAAGAGTTTTATGATCATCTTAATAACACTTTCGTTACTCTTGTACCCAAAAAGAAAAGGGTGGCGGAATTGAGGGTCTATTGCCCCATTAGCTTGTTGAGCAGTGTATATAAAATCATTTCCAAGCAATTAGCAAGTGAGCAATTAGTAAGTGGATTGAAATGTGTTATGAAAGGGATTATCTCCCCTTCTCAAGGGGCATTCGTTGACGGTAGACAGATTTTAGATGGGGTTCTAGTTGCAAATGAATGCATCGAAGACAGAGTAGTAAGGGGGCATAGTGGGGTGATATGTAAATTAGACTTGGAAAAAGCATATGATCATGTGAATTGGAGATTTCTTGACTATGTATTAGGAAGAATGGGCTTTGGATCTAAGTGGAGAAGATGGATATATTTTTGTTTACAGTCATATCCTCATTTTCAGTATTAATCAATGAATGCCCATCTGGATTTTTTGGGGGATCAAGGGGGCTTAGACAGGGGGATCCCCTATCTTCATTTCTCTTCATTATGGTGTCTGAGGTGTTGAGTAGAATGATAAGTAGAGCTGAAATGGGTTATATTTAAGGGTTTAAGCTAGGTAGAGAAGGTGAAGTGACAATATCTCACCTCCAATTTGCAGACGACACAATGATATTTTGTGAGGCTGATATGAGACAAATTGGTTTTCTAAGATGCATCCTTACATGTTTTGAGGCCGTATCTGGGTTAAAAATCAATTTGGATAAGAGTGTCCTATTTCAAGTTGGAGATGTTGGTGATATTGAGAGTTTGGCATGGATTTTGGGAAAATTGGACATCTTCCTTCATCCTATCTAGGACTTTCCCTTGGTGCCAGTTGTAAGTCAAAAGTGATATGAGACCCAGTGACTGAAAGAATATCTTCGAGGTTGGAAGCTTGGAAAGTCCCTCTTTTATCAAAAGGAGGGAGATTGACTCTCTTAAAAGCAACCTTGACGCTATTCCTAATTATATTCTATCATTATATCCGATTTTGGCATTGGTAGCAAAAAAAAATGGAGTCTATGTTCAAAAAATTCATTTGGGATGATGATCCGGAGCACCGTAGGTACCACTTGGTTGATTGGAATACATGTTGTAAACCTATGTGCAAAAGGGGCTTAGATATTAGGAGGATTCAAATACATAACAAGGTTTTTTTGGCCAAATGGTTGTGGAGGTTTAGAGTGGAGAATGAGAGTTTATGGCACCAAGTGGTGGTAGCAAGATTTGGCCAAGAATCAAAATGGCAACCTAAGAGAGTAACTAGGAGGCATGGATGTGGGATTTGCAAATCAATCATGGCAAGTATGGATAATTTTTGGAAGTCTATCGGATTTAAACTTGAATCAAGAGAGAATATTGATTTTTGGAAGGATGTGAAACATCCCTAAAAGATGCCTTCCCAAGTATATATCGTCTTGTTGTGAATCAACAGGTGTCGGTTGCTAATAGTTTTGACTGTTGGGATCCTAATCTGAGGAGAAATCCGAATGATTGGGAGATGGGGGAGATGATGAGGTTACTTGAGATTCTTGGGAATGTTATTCCTAGTTTAGATGGCCTAGACGGGTGGATTTGGAAGTTAAACCAAAATGGATAGTTCTCCTCAAAATCTTACTACCTTGAATTAACAAATTGCCCAGCTTCGGGGTTTCCCCATATCCATTTGGAATGTGGAGATCCCTTCAAAGATATCATTCTTCATGTGTTATAGTTTCCTGGATAAAATTCTAACATTAGACCATCTTCAGAATAGATGATGAAATTTAGCTAATAGATGCATATAATGTATGTCGAAGGTTAAATCAGTTAGCTACTTACTATTGCATTGTTCTATGACTAGAAGGGTATGCGATTTTTTCCTCGCTCATATCAAGATTCCTTGGGTTTTTCCTAGACTCTTTAGTGAGTTTATGACGAGCTGGAGGGTTTGTGATGTGGGGATTCTATCTACATTCATATGGCATGCTCTTCCGGGGGTGATCTGTGGATTCTATGGAACAAAAGAAATGGTAGAATTTTTGAGGAGAAGTTTCATTCT
Organism: Platanus orientalis; assembly: GCA_025762735.1. NCBI lineage: Eukaryota > Viridiplantae > Streptophyta > Magnoliopsida > Proteales > Platanaceae > Platanus > Platanus orientalis. The sequence goes on along the minus strand of JAOXJP010236868.1, from coordinate 21,565 downwards.
TCTAATGAATCAGTGACCTCTATATATAAGTCCCTCTTCGAGTGGGCTTCTATTTGGGCATCTTTTGATGATGGGGAATGGGAATCTATTTGGAGGGGTTGCTTGTAATTTTCTTTTGTTGGGGCTTTGATTGCGTTCATGTCTTGTGATATCACATGTGCAGTGATTCACCTCTTTGTTCTCTTTATGTTCTGTTATTTCTAATAAAGTATTTCCTTACCATTTCAACAAAAAGGCTATATGGCTATATGGGTCAAACTTGAACCCGACCATTTATTAATCATGTCAAAGCGGTCGATCTTCTTTGACCCAAAACACGTTTACAGTCAACCCTAACCTGTTTATTTCATGTCGGGCTCATGAGTTGTGTCAAACATTGCCACCCGTTTCTTCAAACCTATACCCTCTCTCATCCTTCTAGGGAAGGAGCTTCCACAAAGGTTGTACGCCAATGCTGCAGGATCCGCTAATGGGTTTCACCTTGGAGCCAAAAATATCCAAATTGAATCCTAACCTTCTGAATTTTTGCTTTTGAATAGTTAGATGAAATCCAAATAGTATGTTAAAGTCTGGGATTGGATATTTAGGATCATTTGATCAGGTTAGGTTTTTATTGTAGGAGATTCCAATTGCTAGGACATCTTGAATGGTTAGTCTCAATCCTTCTGCATGTGTATGATGCTCATAAGCAGAATCAGCTTTGGCTGCGATTTTTTGAGAAACAACCAAACAGTTACAACATGCAATGAAGTTTCAATACAGCATTTACAATCCATCTAAACAAACACGATTATCAAATTTTTTTTTTGTTCTTTAGTTATATAGGCTAGCAGAAGAAGAGAGGAGAGGCTGGAGAGGGGAGAGAATATGTTGGGAGAAAGAAAGAGAACCCCTTAAAACATTCCACACAAGTTCTCTCTATTTGTTTATTTCATTATGTATTTCTTACAATATTTAGTAATATAAAAAACTGATATAGTGTTCTGCATGTGTATCATCTATAATACACATACATCACACTTATATATATTTAACCAGTCCCTCTCAAGTTGGTGCATACACACTTTATCTGACTCCCCATGACCTCCATACCTTGGCGGTTGTTCCATGTACACCTCATGTAGATCACCATGAAGAAAACATTCTTGATATGAAGCTGATAAAATGGCGCTGGGTCATATCTTTTTTTGAAAGATAACGATATTTTATTAGAAAGAATGCAAGCAATACAACAAACATACAAAAGCAGCCCAAACTGCACCCCCACGAACAACAAACACCCAACTTATCCTAGGAATATGATCACCCTCAAAGTTGGTTTGTTGTCTAGCACTCCATTTAGCATGCTAATCCGCAATTGAGTTTAGGAGCTGAGGAATATGTCGCATAGTCGCATGCTTGAATAAAATGGTCCAACCTCCAGGACCCCGGCATGTCCCCACTGCCTCAATTGATAACCGTCTCAAAGTCTCCCTCAATCAGGTCATATGGTTTGCAGCTTTAAGCATTCTCAACCCTTCAAGCAATCCAATCGTTTCAGCTATGTTTGAATCCGCCACACCATATGGCCCCCTTTAGCATTAATGATAATTCCTTTAGAGTCCCTCATAACACACCCATATTCCGCAAGGCCCGGGTTACCAAGAGAAGCCCCATCAAAATTAATCTTCACCCTCCCGTCCTCCGAAGGAATCCACTCCCCTATAAAATCCCTTTGCCTATGCATAGGAATGGAGATGCAAGTATTCCAATTTTTCATCATATCATCCATTGAAAAGGCACGAAATTCATTCTTCACTAGCACCCAAGAGCTTGTCTCACAGACAATAGAGTCAATTACTACCGTCACATTCTTCCTTTTACCCTCAAAATGTCTTATATTCCTTTCTTTCCAAATCCCCCACACCACCCCTTGAAAAAGAGCTTTGACAAAGATATTCCGCCTCACCCTACAAATGCCACTTCCCCATTGGTAGGCAAGGTCCCCCACCGAATTCGGCATCGGCAACACAAGAGAGAGACGATTCTTGAAATAATTCCACATCTGTGTAGTAAACTCACAATGAATGAAGATATATATATTTTTTGATAAACAACAAAGAATTAATAAATGAGAGGAAAAAAAGGGGGAAAGGGAGAATACAAGCAAGTAGCAAGGCAACTATGAAAAACAACCAAGAAGGCTAACAACAAAACTACATCACTAAGCCGGGAGCGAATCCCCTACAAAACAAGAGCTTTGCTTAACATTCCATTTAGCAATCCTATCGGTTGATGAGTTTTGAGCCCGGGGAACATGAACTATCTCGGCCTCCAACACATTAATAAGGGACTTGATCTCTGCTAGGAAATGATGTAATCTCTATGAACCACACACCCTCCCCTTTCGCCAAGAGATAACCGTCATAGAATCTCCCTTTAAGATGCAACCGGACACCCCTTTGTTTTTAACAAGTCTCAAACCTTCTAATAAGCCCATAGTCTCCGCTGTGATAGCATCACACACCTCAATAGGTCCTCCTTTGACCCCAATAATGGTACCTTGGCAATCACGCATGGCACACCCAAACGCTGCTAGGCCAGGATTATTGAAAGAAGCCCCATCAAAATTCACTTTGCATTTCCCAATATCCGGAGGAGTCCACATCTGCAGAGTATACCGGTCAATCCTAGAATAATCAGAGAGACAAGCCACCCAATCACAAACCATGTCATTCAAGGAGCAAGACTTGAACTCTTTCTTCACAAGAACCTAAGAACTAATCTCACAAACAATAGAGTCTATGACAGCCCACACAGTCTTGGATTTCTCTTAAAAAATTCTTCTATTCCGCTCTTTCCAAACTCCCCATACAACCTCAGGAAGGATGACTTTAAGGAACATTTTGCCCCGCTCTCCTTTAGTGCCTTTCCCCTATATATGAAATAAACTATCCACAGATTCAGGCATAACAAAGTGCAAATTGAGCCCATTTTTTAAAGAAGTTCTACACTTTGGAGGTAAACCCACAATGAATGAAAATGTGATTCCCAGATTCCGCATCCATCATGCACAGGGGCAAATAGAGGGAGAATATACAAGAAGGGTCTTCTTCTTTGTAATACATCCATTGTATTCAGTTTACCAAGGAACACAATCCAAGAGAAAGCCTTAACCCGAGGAGGGGCAACACACTTCCAAATACAAGTCATGGGAATAGGGCAAAACTCAATGGAAGTTTTTGTCATGGTTGAGATAAAAGAATGGGTGGTAAAGGCACCACTTGGCGAAGGGGACCACACACAAGAATCCCTCCCATCCCTATCTAAGAAAACCAGCTAAAGAGAGTCCTTGAGGTTTCCAACAATAGGGATTTCCCACTCATGGGGATCCCTAATGAAAGGAAGATTCCAATCAATCCCATTGGGCCCTTGGGAGATGACTTCCGCCACTTTAGCCTCCTTGAACAAAACCATACGGAAGATACGGGGGAAAGCTAGAGCAAGAGTAGTATCCCCCCACCATAAGTCTTTCCAAAAACGAATGCTAACACCATTTCCAAGCAAGAAGCAGGTGTTGGGATAAAATAGGTGACTTACCTGGGTAATGTGATGCCAGTAAATGGAATGAGCTCAAGGAAGATTTTGATTACAGTCCCACCCATTGTCATCTTGCCCATATCTACTCGGGATGATGGAATGCCACAGACTCCCCTATTCTGCCGTAAACCTCCACAGCCATTTGCCCAACAGAGCCACATTTCTCTCCCTCAGGCGCCCCAAACCAAGACCCCCTTGTTCCTTATCCTTTACCACCATCTCCCAATTCACTAAATGATCTTTCTTTTGCCTCCCACCCTCCCACAAGAAATCCTGCACAAATATTTCAATCACAAGACTCACTTTCCTTGGCATTTTATACAGAGACATGAAGTACACCGGGATGTTCGACAAAATTGCTTTTATCAAAGTAATGCGACCCCCAGTGAAATGTATGATCTTTTTCAACATGCCAACTTCTTAGAGACCTTTTCCACCACTGGATCCCAAAAAGCCACAGCCCTTGGATTCCCACCCAAAGGCATGCCTAAATACTTAACGGGCCAACTTCCCACCACATAACCCAAGACAGAAGCATAATTTGTAAGACATCTCTCCTCTACTTCAATACCCACCATGCTTGTTTTGAACAAGTTCACCTTCAAGCCAGAGATTGTTTGGAAGATTTTCATACAAAACTCCACTATTTTGATGTTTTCCAGATCCGCCTTTAGAAACAACATAGTATCATCTACAAACTAAAGGTGGGACACCATAATCCTATCATCACCAATAACAAAACCTTCCACAAGCCTAACCTCTTCCACTCTTCTCAAGATGGTGCTAAGACCATCCGCCACTAGAGAAAAGAGGAAGGCAGAGAGAGGATCTCCTTGACGAAGGCCCCTAGAAGCTTTAAAGAACCCTTTAGAAGTACCATTAATCAGAATTGAGAAGAAAGGATCCATAATGCAACCCTTCATCTAACTAATCCATTTGTCACCAAAACCCTTTTTCTGCATAACCTAAAACAGGAAATCCTAATCCACCCTATCATACGCTTTCTCCATGTCCACTTTGCACACCGCCCCTTTGTTTCTACTTCTCCTCATCGAATCCACATATTTGGTAGCAATTAAAATACTGTATAGAATTTGTCTTCCCTGAGTGAACGCACTCTGAGTTGAAGACACCACCTCTCCCATAACCAACCTCATCCTATGAGCTAGAACCTTCGAGATAATTTTGTAAAGGCTAGTCACCAAGCTAATAGGACAATACTCTCCTATGGTGCTCGCCCTGTCAATCTTGGGAATCAAAACAACAAAGGTGGATTTCATACCCATGCTCAGGACCCCCCTTTCAAATAATTCTAGGAACACCTTCAAAAGATCTTCTTTAATAGTTTCCCAGCAAACTTGGTAGAAATGAAAGGAGAACCCGTTCGAACCAAGCGCCTTGGTCCCATCCATGTCAAATATAACGGCCTTAACCTCCTCTTCCGTGAAGGGCCTTTCAAAATCATCTGCTAGGTTCCTTTGAAGGCCGCATTCGAAAAGATTATCAATAAAAGGTCTCTTCCCCCTTTCTTTTTTGTATAGATTCTCATAAAAATAAGTAATTTCCTTGGAAATATCATCAAAGTTCAATATTTCCTCCCCTTCATCCATAAGGCGAGTAATTTGATTTTTTTGCTTCCTTCCATTGGCTATTTTATGGAAATAATTGGTATTCACATCCCCTTCCTTGATCCACTTACATTTAGCTTTTTGATGCCAAAAAATTTCCTCCGCTTTGATGTTTCCTTCAATGGAGCACAAAATGTCCCTTCTTCTGACTCCCAGCTCAACCGACCTTCCTCCGCCCTCCTCCACCATCTTGTCAATATCAGACAACTCCCTACACAACTTTTCCTTAGTTGCCCTTAGGTTACCAAAAGTTGATCTATTCCATTCTTGAAGCTTTCCTTTCACAAATGCCAGCTTTTGCATAAAACGATAACCACCCCAACTCCCCACCACACACTCATTCCACCACGAGTTAATCAAATCCTTGAAATCAGGGTGGGTTATCCACATGTTCTCAAATCTAAAAGGCTTGGGGCCATATTACGGACCCCAGCTTGCAACACCACCAGTCAGTGGTCTGAAGTGAGCTTGGATCTCACCTCTTGGACGTAAAGCAAGTAAAGATCCTCCCAATCTCCCGAGACCAAGAACCGGTCCAAACGGCATAAAATAGGATTATCTTGACCATTGGTCCAGGTATACTTTGCATTGCCCAAAGGAACATCTCGGAGATCCCCCCCTTCTAACAAACTCCTCAAAATCACGCATACTTTGGGTTTCCTACCCCTGGGACTTTTTTCATTAAGGAACCGGATAACATTAAAATCCCCCACCACCACCCATGGCCCTAACCACCTCTCTCTAATCCCATTAAGCTCCTGCCAAAACTCTCCTCTATTGAAGGAAGAGGAAGGACCATACACCCCTGTAAACGGCCACACATTACCTGACACGAGATCCTTCAAAGTCAAAGAGATCGAAAACCTTCCAATCCATTCGTCAAAACAGCAAACAGTAAAGGGGTTCCAGGCACATAAAATGCCTCCCGCAGTGCCCACCGCAGGAACCACACACCACTCAGATAACTCAAGCCCCAAAATCCACTTAACAAGGCGGTTAGACACCTCTTTTTTTTTGTCTCTTGAATAACCAACACATCCCTTAATTACCTCCTTCACCAATCTTCTTTTCTCCACACCCCCAGCCCACGCACATTCCAGAAAAGCATGATCATCTTGAAACCTTGCTAGTACCCAGTCTACCATTCCTCTTCCTCTCGCCAACAGAAACATCCCTCATGTCTCATTCTAATTTTTTCAACTCCCTTTGTCCACAGTCTGTATTACTGGATTTGTCCTTACTCTCTAACATCTTGAGAAAATTAGATAATTTAACCGCATTCCCCTCCCCGTCACTAACAATCAGACCCATTTTCCCCATAAAAACATCCACCTCCTCCTCACCACAACCTACCTCCTCGAGGATAACAGCCGCATCGTGACCAATATCCTTAATCAGTAGGCATTCCATCACCCCTGTAGAAGCAGCAGGTTGATCTATGGGAGGACCTGCAAGAAAAGAGGAAGGGGCAGGTATCGGGTCAGAAAGAAAAGGACTATCAATGTTCGAATTACCTGGCTGAACAGTGGAACAGGAAGGTTAGCTCAAAATGGCCCTCTCCTCTGAGCTACAGCATTTTGCATTTGCCCTTCCACAGCAGCCTCACCACCTGGGGTATCAGAATACTCAACCATTCTTCTAAACCATTCATAAAATATCTCAACTGACCACTCCCGGCTTCCTCATCCACTTCCTCATCTTGAGACACGTATTCATCCTCTAAATCTGTGTTCGCCTGCTTCTCCCCAACCTTAACCAATCTCAGGCCCTGCATACTGCTTGGAGTCGAGAAGACTACCTCTCTTTCTCCAGGAGTCCAGTCATCATCAGCGAAGCCCTCGTCCTCATTCACACAAGCAGGGGTAGCCAATGTGTCCTCAGCTCCAGCAGGCATACACTCCAGCAACACTCCGACAGCAAGGCCTGACCAAGCAAGGGTGAGACAGTGTCGTCCCCAAGCCCATTGCCAGACACGAGATCTCATTTCCTTTTGCCATCCCCAGAAGTCTCCAATAACTGGGGTTTCTTTCGTTGAATCCCAAGATCAAGCGCCACTTGACAACCCTCCCCCTTGCCCAGTCTCATCGAGTTGCAGGAAGAAAACACTGGTAGCACACTTGCGCTCCCACCTCCCATCACCTTCCTATCTTTCAATGCCCATACCTCCTCACTTGCCTCAAGCTCCCTGTCTGAATCTTTCACCATGTCCGGCGAAATCACAGCAAATTTGTTCCTAATCTTTAAATTAGGGCTCGGGCTTGATTCCATGGTTGAACCGGAATGGCGACCCCCATGCAGTTTGATATTTTGGTTCGATTTTTGAACCCACATATGACTGGGCCCATCCCCATTGGGCTTGTTAAGAATGGCCTTAGCGCAGTTGGGCCTAGCGCACAACGGCCCACACAATTCAAAATTCAAATTTTGAACTCCCACAACACAGGCCCAAGGGCACGACCAAGATTTTCACCCCCTACTCCATCGTTTGAGCTAGGTCCAGAAGTTTCACCCACCTCCTGTCGGATCTCTGCAATGGCTCAAAAATCTCAACCTCGATGACCAAGAGAACATCCACTCCCCTCAGTCGCATTGATAGAACCCTGGGCATCGTTCGAAGATCACAACCAAACAGCTTAACACGGGGCCTAGGTAACGATCTTTCTAGTAGGCTAAGATCCTCAACATCAACCACCCCTCCGTGTCTCTCCCTAATCTCCCTAAAGCAATCCTTCTCCCACATCACCCTAAGGAGGCCCCAGAGCTTAACCCATCGATCCCCTTTCATAAGAGCATCAGGAAAGGATTTAAACTCGACCACCCTCCTACGAAGGATAATGACGCCTTCTTTATAGTCAATTGGTCCATAGAGCAAAACCTTTTCCACATCCACACCTTTCAAATTAGAGCAGATGGCTTTGTTACCAGGTTTCCCAACCAGCACCAGGCCCACATCAGTTCTTTAACACCCCCACTCCTTTGCCAACTTCACCCTAATCATGTCCCATTCGACTAGAGCACCCCACACGTTGCATAGGAGTTCCCCACCAGTGGGCTCCCCCATTCCAGTGTGCTTTTGCAGTTGCTTCCATGCCTAAGATGCCGGAATCATAGCCGTCACAAATTCAGAGGGAACAGGGAACAGCCTCTTCTTCACAGCTATCATCGATTGCATTATGTAAGCAATATTTCCCTAGCCGGAGAAATCCGAATCTGCCAGAATAACGATAAACTGGTTTTTCTTATCCTTTCTCCATTCGGTGGCCTTAATAAATCATCCCCAATAGTTTGAATCCCTGGCAAGGAAGATAGTGCCTCCCTTGGAATGCAGGGTATCCCAGAAGGCAGCATCATGTCTTGCATCCTTAGCCCTAGTCAAAAACCCCACAACCCTTTTGCACAGATCTCCATTGAAAGTGATAGTGTGCGATCTCCCCTTATCTCTTTCCGTGATGGAGAAGGACCCAGGCCCTTGAATATCGTCGGTCCATATCTCGAAAGATTTGAGCTCAATATGAAGATATCATTTCATCTTCACCAGGTCCTCTTCAAAAGTGCCTTATGTGTTCTCCCTTCCACTACACAGCTTTGAAGCCCCCATGCAATAGCTCACGCCATTCATTGTTAGTCTTGGAGATGATTCAACTTCTTGGCACCAACTTCCTCTTCTTCCAGACTTCTTTAGAGCTTGAAAATTGAAGGCGAACTGCATTTTTGGGCGAATCCTATTTTCATTAAATCTTGATTACTTAAAATGTGTTTAAAGTTCAATTCTTGGTTTTTTAACCTTATTCATGTTTCCACTACATATCTTGGGTTTTATTAAGATTCTTAACAATCATTTTACATCGATTTTGGTATCATCTCCATTACGCTACATCACTTCCTCAAGGTAAAGAACTTATTAGATGTAAGTGGGTGTTCACTATGAAGTATAAAACAGACAATACAGTAGAGAGATACAACTATACAAAGCTAGACTTGTTGCAAAAGGGTATACTTAGTTGTACAATATTGATCACCACGAGACATTTGCACCAGTTGCAAAAATGAATTCAGTCAGAGTTCTCATCTTTTACTGCTACACAACACTAGCCCTTATACCGATTCGATGTAAAAAATGATTTTTTAAATGGGGAGTCGAAGAAGTGTACATGCAGCCTCCTTCAGGATTCCAACTTTCTAAAAGCAAAGGAAATGTATGCAGATTAAGGCTTTGTATGGTCTAAAGCAGTCTCCCCAAGCTTGGTTTGAAGGAGAATGTAAAAGGGGATCAAAGAGGAAGAAGAAGAGAATAGGATAGAGAAAAATATAAGGATTAAGAGATAGAAAGAGAAAGATAGATATACCATGAAGAAGAGAGTGTTTAAGTATATTAATTCTTGTATTTCCTGACACCTTAAGGTTTTGAGAGAGTTGTTAGTTTACTGTTAACATGGTATCAGAACCAGGTTAGGTTGCCAGTTTGAATCCCAGTGGAAGTATTTTCCTAGATTTAGTGGTGTGCATGTGTGTACGTGTTGTGTGGACTCGCACCTGACTCCCCAAGTGTGTTCCCAGGAGAGAACAGTGTTCCTCCTGAGGGGGGTGTTGAAGTATATTAATTCTTGTATCTCCTAACACCTTAAGGTTTTGGGAGAGTTGGTTAGTTTACTGTTAACAGAGAGGGGACCTACAACCTGCACCTATGGAAGAAGAACAGAGAAGGAAGCCATGAGTGGCCTCAACCCTTGGAAAAGGGAGCTAGGCCCATGGCCACACTTGGGAACACCCACATTTAACAAAAACGTAATATTCTTTATTGAAAAGTTATAGGGGAGGGATGCCTTTAAATAGGCTTACAACCTATAGAAATTAGAAAGTACAAAATTAGAAACTTACTAAAATACTTAAACTTAGAAACCAAGTATTGCTAAATCTCAAGACCTAAAAACTTACTTTTCTAATTTAGAAACTACTAAAAACATTAAACTTGTTGCCTTAGACATACTAAAACTTAAAACTTACTAAATATCACACTTTCCTATGTTTTAAACTACTAAAAACTTAAGATTTTCTAAAACACAACCTTCTAAAACATTATTCCCATTACTCACTAATACCTCTTTTATTAATTTGGTCATAACTTTCTCAAATCACCTCGGATTTGTGCAATCTTGGTCTCGTTAGAAAAGTAACTAAATAACCTCTTAAATGACACCAAAATTAAGCCAAAAAGGCAAGTTTTGACATTAGAAAACTTAGGCTGAAGGTAAGTGATGTAATTATTCTAAAAAAAACAACCAACAAAACCTTGACACCATTGGCCTTATTACATGGACATAAAATGTTGTAGTCCTCTTATGGGGCGATACATACATAAGTCACTTTGTGTTGTCCGTGTCATTCTTTCAGGGTGGGAAGAAATTCAACCTCGAATTTTGAGGCGGCCACTCTCCATCACAACTTCCAATGGCATGATCTAGACTCTTCAAAATTAGTAGACGATGTGGTGGAGGTCCTAGGATGGAGGACTCGCTGGTACCTTGTGAACTGAATGGTTGTTTAGACCTGGATCTTGATCTAGTTTGCTTTTGAGCTTTAGCTCGAGCTGAAATCTTCTCAAACTTGGGTAAAATCTAGCCTTTTGTAATGATTTTAACATGGAAAGTGGAGGAGGGTCAAGTATGGAATTCTTACACGAACTCTCCCATTTTGATCACTTTCGTTTCTTGGTCTTTGACTTCTTCCGAGCTTCAGTCTGGCTTTCAAAATAAGGTTTTTAATCTGGAATTAAAGATGTGCTTTTCAAATATGGTTATTTTTGTAGAAGATACCATTAAGGTAGTGTATTCATCAAATATCGTATACCAGACTCGAAAAATTGCAAGAAGCATATCTCTCGGTCATAATAGCTAACAGGTCTCTCTTTGATCCACTATTTTCCAAACACGATCCCATAGCCTTTTAATAGACTAATATTGCATTGAAGATCATCTGTATAAGCTCCATGCCCAAATTGAACATAGAACCCATCTTCGTAATATCGACAAAAATTTTAATCCTCCTCATCTTCTAGGATCTTTTTAATTTGGCTTGGAGGAATTAGATTTACATCATATTTATCACTAATGAGAACTTTAAATGATTTCCCATATCGGAGTTTGAATTTAGTTCTAAATTCTACCATTCCCGTGATTTTAGGTAGAGGGAACTAGCTGAGAAAACCTAAAGAATAATAGACCTACAGAAACCCAACTAGATAGGAATAAGTAGGAACTTGACTCTGATACCAAAATTGATGTAGGATATTCCTAGAAACCTCGAATAATGATCCAAAATTAAAGTGCAGAAGCAGAACTTTCAAGAATTGAACTTAGAACTAGGGATGCAAGTATTCGATTATTATCAGAATTTGGTTCATATTCGTATTCGTTTAGAGCAAATATGAACATATATGTATTTGTTTTTATTAAATATCCATTTGTTTAATAAATATCTTATCATAAATGAACCAAATATGGATATATATATATACGTTCCGACTAAATATCCATACCCGTTTATATATCCGTATCCGTATACATATTCATATCTATAAATTATTATTTATACTTAACGATTGATATAGATTAATAATCATATATAATATAATAGGATTGGAAACATAAAATAAAAGATATTTATATGTTTTATTGAGCTAAGTAGCTAACCCACCCAATCAAACCTCCAACCTCGACTATTGTTTCTCCCCTTCGGCCCTTCATTCTTCTTGCCCAGCATCAAAAGAGAGAAAAGCCGCCGCTCCACCATTATCATCATTGCAACACTGCCGGTTGCTCCACCACTGTCGTCATCAAGTATGCTATTGTTGACAACCCACCTCTCTCTTTCTCTTGATTTGCTCTCTAATCGAAAACCCGAGAAGGAAACGAAATAGGGGGAAGAAAGAGAGCAATCTGGACCCCCAAAACCCCCTACTCAAGGTGAGACATTAGCAAAGCACCTCTTATATGTGGATTCATTTTACTCAAGTGCTAGGCATCCACAGTATTTACTTCAGCAGTTTAGTAGAGTTTCAGTTCCCCTTTGTTTGATCTCTGTTTTTAGTCAGCATGGGATACACTCTAGATCATGTCCTGTAATTATGCTTAAGTGAACAGAGTTGAGGAACAATATATAATATCATTCATTGTCAATCACATATGAGTAGGAAATTTATTTTAGGGTAGTTGTCTTTATACTTGATACAGTTTTTAGAGAAAATAAATGTTAAAATTTTATTACCGTTTGATATTGTTTTCCATTTTTTTGAAAGGGTAACCAATCAATCAGATAGCTGGATAGGATAAATATCTAGCTATTTGTTAAAAAACAATTCAAATAGTTGATAATCGGATATTCGAATGATCGTAGTCAAATAATTAATATTTGGATATTTGTTAATTGAATATTCGATTATATATCCGATATCTAGTTATAATATATCCATATATTATCTAATATTCAATAAACTTAACGGATACAAATACAAACACAGTTTTCAAATATCCGTCGGATAAATAATTAAATTCAAATATAGATTAAAAATAAATGAACCAATTTTGGATAACCAATATCCGTTTCGAATCCAGTTCATTTGCATCCCAACTTAGTGTTGAGATACATTACATGGAGGGTAGTATTTCCATATGTATTATATACATGTATATGTACAGTATACCATATACTATGGTAACCATCTCTCTACAAATAACTAACTCGTACAGAGAGGATCACTCTCTAACATGATTTCTCAAAAAATTTCTCTCTTCTCTCTCTCTTTCTCACTCTAGGTCCTGGATGTACTTGTAAAACTTCAAGTTGGTATCAAAGCTAACTAGGAATTGATCAAAACTCGCCGGTGACAAAGACACATCAAAAGTAGTGTTGACATCAGCGAAGCCGTACGGTGGTGTCAGTGACCACAACGAGTATATCCCGGATCATGATGATTTTAGAAGATTTATGCTGATTTTGCAGAATTTTTTGGTGAGTGGAACTATGTTTTTCAAACAGTTTTTTTAAAGAAAATGAAAAATCCCAAATTCGACAAATCTGATCAATCCAATCAATGTGGGGGTTTTTCGGTGGTTTGATTCAAAGAAGAAGGATCCTTTTTTGTAAGGAATCTTGTGCGCGGTCTCTCCTGATTTGGTTGCAAGATGGCAAGTCAGTGAATTTTTTTCTCCTTCAAGTTTCTTGCCAGGACCTTTTTTGACCATTTTTTAGCTCTTTTTTATTATTTGAAAATTGGATCTTTGGTTTCTCATGATGATCTCTCTCATTGTATGCAAAACTGATCTTGGGTATATGATTACATTATTTGTGAAAGTTTTTATCAATGTTTGAGGCATTTTGGAGGTGTCTGCTAGTTGTCCGGGATGTTTATGGCTTTGATATAATGTATAGGAGTAGTATGTCTTGACTAGTGTAGGTCGTATTGTGATTGTGTGTGTTGTTAGTGGGGGTTCCTGGACTAAATCATGTCTGGAAAAAAAAATCAGAAGTCAACCTAAAATTTTGAGTCAAGCAAGAGTGACCTGGGAGGTTTTCATGTATGGGAGACTCTTTTCAAGGGCAAATTACTACAACGAAGTTTGATGGCACAAATTATCTTACTTGGTCCAAATCTGTACTTATTTACATTCAAGGTAAAGACAAAGAAGACTATTTGATAGGTGAACTAGAAGTTCCTCTCAAGGGTGATCCCAAGTATCAAAAGTGGAAAACAAAAAATGCTATGTTCATGGGATGGTTGTTGAGCTCCATGAAACTAAAAATAAGTGATCACCATCTCTTTTTAGACACAACTTATTAGATATGGGAATCTTTATCTCAAGCTTAGTCTAAGATTGGACACACTGCAAAGGTGTATGACATACGACACAAAATTATACAATTTAAACAAGGGGATCAGCCCCTAGCCATTTATTATGCTACTTTGAAGAAAATGCAGGGAGAAAATCTTTCAAAACAAAAATGTATAGAGGAACTAGAACACTATACCACCTATCGCCCTGTCTGTACAAAGGATGCTACAGCCTACAAGAAACACGTTGAGGAAATACAAGTGATTGAATTTCTAGCTGGCTAAAGTTTTGAGTTTGAGCAGATCAAAGCTTAGATCTTAAATATGAACCTATCATCCTTAAATAAGGTGTATGCACATGTTCACAGAGAAGAGGGACGGAAAGGGGTGATGAACATGTTCACTATAACAAAGAAATCAGCGTTTGTTTGAACCTCAAGCCGAGGTGGTTGTGGGGGTCTCTACACGAGGTCATGGTGGACGTTTTGGCACTTCCTTAGATGATCAGGATCGCCTTAAGTGTGAGCATTGTGGTAGATCCAGACATACTAAGGACTAGTGTTAGGATCTACATGGACGTCCACAGGATCTCCCTCCACGCCAATTCTAGTGAACCAGATAGGGTATAGGTTAAGGTGGTAGTAGATTTGGCAGTAATAGACCCAGTGCCACTCAATAGCTTCTACCCCTTCAAAGCCTGCAACCATCACACATGCCTTTCTATCAAATGGTTATCTATCTAAGGAGGAAATTGAGGCTTACCGTCGATTTGTTTCTCAGTTTGATACTTCTTCAACAACTCCTACCTCATCGTTTATAGATTCAGGTTCAAATATATTTACATTAGTATTATCCACATTTATTTCCACATCTCAAGACTCTTGGATCATTGATTCAGAAGCCTCCCACCACAGGACTTGTGTGTCCTCCCTCTTCGACAACGTCCACATTGCGAATGGTTTCTATTCATCAATTGCAGGACATGGTGTCATTTCTGCTACTTCTTTACTGCTATCTTATGTACTTCATGTGTCTAACTTTACCTTAAACTTGTTATCCATTAGCCATCTTACCAAGAGTCTTAAATGCAGTGTTATTTCCTACCCTTCTTATTGTCTGTTTTAGGATTTAACGAAGACAACTATTGGTATGAGGCATGAGAAAGATGGTCTCTATCTCCTAGTTTCAACCTCTTAGTCATCAATTGCATCTTCAATAATAAAGAAGGATGTCTCTCCAACTACTACAGATGAGTTGTTCAAATGACATCATCGTCTTGGCCACTCATCCTTTTCTTTGTTAGGAAAACTTTTCCCAAATTTTAGTTTGTTTGAAAAAAATTTCATTGTGAGCTTTGTCAGTTTGCAAAACATTATCGTTCAGTTTATCCATTAAGTAATAAGAGAAGTTTGTCTTCATTTTATATTGCTCACTTTGATGTGTGGGGGTCTTCCCCAGTTACTTCTTTGTTTGGTTTTCGTTACTTTGTTACTTTTTTTTTTTTTTTTGATAAGTTCGTTACTTTGTTACTTTTGTCGATGATTACTCTTGAGTTACATGGGTGTACTTATTAAAGAACAAAAGTAAAGTGTGTACTGCATTTAAATCTTTTATAATATGATCCACAAATGGTTTGGCACTAAACTTCGTATTCTTCAATCAGATAATAAGGAAGAGTATCTCTCCAACTCTCTTCATTCTTTGATGTTTTTGGAATTGTCCACCAGACCATTTGTCCAGGTTTTGAGAAAAATGAGGTGGTTGAGCGTAAAAATAGATACTTACTTGAGATGGCCCGTACACTCATGTTTACGAGGAATGTGCATTAGAATTTTTGGTCTGATACCATTCAAACAGCTATTTACCTCATGAACATGATGCCCTAACATGTCCTCTCTTTTCAATCTCCAATCGAAGTTCTATCACCTAGAACTCGTTTATTCTCTTTTCTCCCAAAAACATTTGGGTGTATTTGCTATGTGCACATATCTAAGTTTGATCGCACAAAGCTAGAACCAAAAGCACTCAAGTGTGTCATTTTACATTATGGTGCTAATAAAAAAAGATATAAGTGTTTTCACCCACTTACTCGCAAGAAGTTTGTTTTTCGGGATGTGACATTTTTTGAGTCTATTCCCTTCTTTTCTTCGGGTAAGACATCTCTTTAAGAGGAGAATTTAGGTGAAGAGTTGTCTTCTTCCGCAATCTCATTTCCTTTTCCATTTCATTCATTCTACTTTGATAGTAATGGTGTTAGTAGAAAGGAGAAGACTGAGTATACACTCAAAAAAAGAAGCAAGGATTAGTAAGAGCAAGGAGGAACATCAGCAAGAATGGGATCCAAATCAGCAAAGTGACCAGAATCTTGATGTACCCATTCAAGAGTCTTCTTTGGATTCAATTCCCAAAACATTTCCCTTCTGTGGTAGATGATTCTAACATACCCATTGCATTCTAAAAGGGTGTTACATCATGTACCCAATATCCCATATTGAACTTTGTCTCTTATCATGGTTTATTTTCTTCTTTTCGAAACTACGTTGTTTCCTTGTCTTTGGTTAACATTCCTCGCAGAGTATCTAAAGCTTTTGTACAGCCACAATGGTGAACTACTATGGATGAGGAGATGAAAGCTCTAGAAAATAATTAGACATGAAAATTGGTTAACCTCCCAAGAGGGAAGATGATAGCTGGATGTAAGTGGGTATTCACTGTGAAACATAAACCTGATGGGTCAGTTGACACGTACAAGGCACGCCTAATTACAAAGGGATATATACAAACATTTGGTATTGATTACCAGGAGACCTTTGTTCCCATGGAAAAGATGAATTCAGTTCGGATCTTAATCTCACTTGCTACAAATCAGGGATGGTCTCTACTCCAATTTGATGTGAAGAATGCATTTTTACATAGAGACCTTGAAGAAGAGGTATATATGGATACACCTCCTGGATTCCAAATGTCAAAGGGTAAAGTGTGGAGTCTAAAAAGGCACTTCATGGCTTAAAACAATCACCAATAGCATGGTTTTAAAGATTCTAAGCAGTAATGATTACAAATGATTATAAACAATGTTAGGCCAATCATTCATTGTTTGTAAAAAGAATGGATAGGAAGGTGACGGCTCTTATTGTTTATGCGGATGATATTATGGTTACTGGCAATGATGAAGTAGAAATAGCACAGCTTAAGAGCGATTTATCAAGGGAATTTGAAATCAAGGATCTGGGCTCCCTCAAATATTTTTTGGAGATTGAAGTGGCAAGGTCTAGACAAGAAATCATTTTCTGCCAAAGAAAATATGTTCTTGATCTGCTGAAGGACTGAAGAATGATGAGATGTAAATCATGTGCTACACCCATTGAAGTAAATCATAGACTAAAAAAAATGACAGTGCGAGGTTGATTGATGCGAGTAGATATTAACGACTTGTTGGACGTCTCATCTACTTGCCCCTAACCAGACCTAACATATGTAGTGGGTGTGATTAGTCAGTTTGTGTGTGCTCCCACTCAGACGCACATGGAAGCTGCATGCATAGTTCTAAAATACCTAAAGGGGTGCCAGGAAAAGGAATTATGAATAAGAAGTATAATCATCTGAGAGTAGTCATGGCAGCATATTCAAATGCAAATTAAGCCGGTTCCTTAATTGATCGAAGGTTAACCTCAGGGTATTGTTCCTTTGTTTAGGGCAGTCTTGTTACATGGTGCAACAAGAACCAATCAGTAGTTGCAAGGTCCAGTGCTGAAGCAAAATTTCGTTCTATGACCTATGGGATTTGTGAACTCCTATAGTTGAAGTTACTCGATAAATTAAGATTTCCTATGACGGGTCCAATAGATCTCATTTGTGATAATAAGGCAGCCATCAACATTATACATGATCCAGTACGCGATAGAACAAAACATGTGGAGATTGACCGACACTTTATCAAGGACCATATCAAGTCTAGTTGTATTTGTATTCGTTTTGTTCAGACGAAGTATCAACTTGCAGGCATCTTCACAAAGGAATTAAGTAGTGCTCATTTTTCATATATTGTAAAAAAGCTGGGAATGATAGATTATCCAACTTGAGGGGGAGTCTTGAGATACATTACATGGAGGGTAGTATTGTAAGATGTATTACATACATGTATATGTATGGTATACCATATACTATGGTATACCATCTCTCTACAAATAAATAAGTTGTATAAAGAGGTTCACTCTTTAACACAATTTCTCAAAACCTTTCTCTTTTCTCTCTTCTTCTCTTCTTTCTCACTCTAAGTCTTGGATTTATTTGTAAAACTTTAAGTCTTAGAACCCTCAAGTAGCCATGAAATTAAAGAAAACAAAGAATAAAATAACAGAAATATAGTAGAATTCAGAATGAAAAGGAGAAGAAAATAAAGGCAATTCTATTATATTGGACATAAAGTCCAAAAATTACCAAAATGCTCCTCTGACGAGTCAGAAAATTTCTAGATATTTTCTAACATGTAATACAGTTCTACAGTTCAAATTTCATGAAATTTTGATTAGATTAGATGGGTCAAATCAATGAATTTAAAAAAAATTAAAGCTTCATTAATGGTGGTTCTTGAAATCTACAAGGAATCTTTTGAATTTGAAGGGGAATGAAAATGGGGATTAAAGAGGAAGAAGAAGAGAGTAGGATAGAGAGAAAGATAAGAGAGACCAAGAGATAGAAAGAGAAAGATAAGAGATATGCTTTGGAGGAGAAAGGGAGCTTGCAGTTGCACCTGTGGAGGAAGGAGGGGAGCCATGGGTGGCGTCAACCCTTGGAGAAGGAGAGCTAGGCCCACGGTCACACTTGGGAACACCCACAATTCACAAAAACTTAATATTTTTCACTAAAAAATTATGGGGGAGGGGTGTCCTTAAATAGGCTTACAACCTATAGAAATTAGAAAGTACAAAATTAAAAACTTGCTAAAACACTTAAACTTGGAGACTGAGTATTACTAAATCCTAAGACCTTCTAAAAACTTACTTTCCTAATTTAAGAACTACTAAGAACTTCAAACTTGCTAAATACCACACTTTCCTATATTTTGAATTACTAAAACATAAGACTTTCTAAAACACTATTCCTGTCACTTACTGATACCCCTTAGTAATTTGGTCATAACTTTTCCAAATCACCTCGGATTTGTGCAATCTTAGTCTCGTTAGAAAAGTAACTGAATAACCTCTCTAATGACATTAAAATCAAGCTAAAAAGGCAAGTTTTGACCTTAGAAAACTTAGGATAAAGGTAAATGACGTGATTACTCTCTAAAACAAAACGTTAACACTATTGGCCTTATTACATGGATACATAAAATGTTGTACCCCCCCTACAAGACCCTAAATAACCCCACATAACATGTACACTAAAATCTAGCCCTCTTGTGGGGCGACGCATACATAAGTCTCTTTATGTTGTCTGCATTGGCATGGGAGACGATAGTTTGTCATGGTTAACTAAGCATTTTAATAAGATCATTAAAACTAAAAAAAAATTGATGAATGGCAGAGAAGTATTGTGGTTCCTATCTACAAGAACAAGGGGGATATTCAAAATTGCACCAATTATCATGGGATCAAGCTTATAAACCATACAATGAAACTATGGGAGAGAGTGATTTAGCATCGACTAAAACATGAAACTAGAATGTCTAAAAACCAGTTTGGATTTATGTCTAGGAGATCAACAACTGAAGTTATTTTCCTACTTCAACAATTGAGGGAAAAACATAAAGAGAAGAAGAAAGATCTTCACATGGTCTTTATTGACAGAAAAGGCATATGATAGAGTACCAAGAGATATCATTTGGTGGCTTGTGGATAAGAAAAGGGTCCCAAGTAGATATATTGACCTAGTTAAAGATATGTATGATGGAGCGATAACTAGTGCTAGGATAATCGAGGGAGAGACAAGCAAGTTTGCAATCACAATAGCTTGCACCTCAGCGTTGAGTCCGTACCTTTTTGCCTTAGTTATGGATGAGTTGACGAGGCATATACAGGAAGAAGTATCATGGTGTATGTTGTTTATTGATGATGTTGTGTTGATTGATGAGACTAGAGAGGGGGTAAATGCCAAGTTCGAACTATGGAGAAATGTTTTAGAATCAAATGGTTTTAAGATAAGTTGGACTAAAACAGAATATCTGGAATGCAAGTTTAGCAAAAATAGGAGTAGAAATGAGCTAGTAGTTAGAATTGATAACCAATAGATACCTCGGAATGACCATTTTCGTTATCTTGGTTCAATCATACACAAAGAGGGAGATGTTGTAGATGGTGTTGCTCATAGAATTATAACAGGATGGCTGAAGTGGAGAGGCGTTGTTGGACTGTTGTGTGATAAACGAGTACCACTAAAATTGAAGGGAAAATTTATAAGACAGCTATAAGAACAGCCATTCTTTATGGAGCAAAATGTTAGGCAGCCAACAAACAACACGTACATAAATGTGTGGCTGAAATGAGGATGTTGAGATGGATGAGTGGCAAGACTAAGATGGTTAGGTGATGTGAAATAAAGACCAATGACTGTGCCAATCAAAAAGAATGAGACAAAGTAAGTTGAAGGTGCTAGAAGGACAAGAGGAAGGCTAAATTGACCTGGATTGAAGTAGTAAGGAGAGACATGGCTGCTTGTAATTTAATAGCAAATATGACCCTAAATAGGGTGGAATGGCAAAACAGGATTCGTGTAGCCGACCCCAACTAGTTGGGATAAGGATGTATGTTGTTGTAGTTGTTGTACTTATCAAGAAAAAAGATTTAGTCTATATTTCATCTGATAATGTCAATTGTTGAAGAAAGCCAATGAAGTTGACAAATCAACAATTATTTTCACAATAAAGACTTCTGAATTGCCTACAACATGGTAAAGGTAATTTAGTAACAGTTCAAGAACTTTTGTCAAAATCTTATGTCTCAGTTGTCTTTTTCTAACTATTTCAGCAACCATTGCATAGAGGAGAGCACTATGTTCATTCACTTTGATATACTTGTACTTGAGGTTTTGGGGGGTATAATGATGGATATATTAACCTTCATAGCCCTTAGCTCCTTGTTGTGCCTAGAGTCCTAGACCCGAACTCGAATTTACAGAGATTCAACTTCTAGGATGGCATTAACACAGTTTCCATGGTCACATCTAATTTGCAAATTTTAGACAAGGATAGAGAACCATGTATCATAAAACTTGTTTTCAATGGTTTTGAAAGGTCTGCCTTATCGTGTAAGGCTGAGGTACTCCTGATCTAAAGGATATGGAGAAGTGTGCTTATTGTAATTATTAAGAGTTCAATACTAGCAATAGCAACAATAGTTATTGGTAGTACTACTACTGTGCTAGTTTCAGTTCTACCTCCATGGGTGGTATACAGTCCTACATTCTCAGGCTTTAAATACAAGAAACTTCTGATGTGGACAATCAAGCAAGATTTATGTATGTACCCCCACATAAGAGGGCTAGATTTAAGGGTACATGTTATGTGGAGTTATTTAGGG
Source organism: Platanus orientalis (assembly GCA_025762735.1). NCBI lineage: Eukaryota > Viridiplantae > Streptophyta > Magnoliopsida > Proteales > Platanaceae > Platanus > Platanus orientalis. The sequence goes on along the minus strand of JAOXJP010236868.1, from coordinate 11 downwards.
TCTTTTAAGGG
>JAOXJP010236859.1:0-23800 GCA_025762735.1 Platanus orientalis | reverse complement strand
GACCCGAAGGTCTAGGGATTTAACTCCTAATACTGGTCTACTTTACTGAGATAAATGATAAGTTGTTTAGTTGCATTTGGGGAAGGTGTTAGGCACCCCAAATACCCACCTTTTTAGGACGGTTTCTCTCATTCATACATGTTTTGAATTATGCTAAAGTTCATGCTTTGTTAAATGTAAAGTTATTGATCTGGACCACCCCTATGGTAGGATCATTGCAGTTGCACCTGAGATATAGTCTTAAGCTGCCTACATACCCGATCTTATATGGTTCAGTGTACTCCTAGGGTTTTGTCGGGATCAAACTGCATGTAGTTCTAAGGGTTTGATGTGTGTGCTAATCTTGGTAGTTAAGTATGTCTGACTATGAGAGTGATTCATGGTAGATTTATTTTAGATTGTTTGTATACTTACAGAGTATTCCACACTGCTGTAAAATGTAAACAAGTTAATGAAATGGGGGTCGGGACTATGTTGTACCAATGTGCATGGTTTAGAGAACCTAATTGAGATATGGCCAAGTCCTAGGGTCTTTAGGTCGCGAACACTACGACATGACCCTAAGGTAAGAGGGAGACGGTAAAAGGTTGGGATAGGTTGAAAGGTAGTGATTGGATAGGTTGACTCGACCTGATTACACTGATACAGCAGCCACGACCCAGGTGTTGTCTCTCAAGTAAAGTTCGGGAATCGGATACGCTCAGAAATCACAAGCGTATAGTCAACCTTACTATGATTGTTGGGGAAACTGAAAGAGGCATTTGTAATGAAGGGATCCCTAGATTATGTCTATGAAATGAAATGGTTTGAAGCTGGGTGTCATTTGTTTGTCATAGGCTAAACGCCTGAATTTCACTCTAACACTTAAATTTTCAACTCCTGAATTTTAATTCAAGGTGAAATTCAGGCGTTGGGAGCTGATCAGGTCAGCATGTTCATGTAGTCTTTTAAGATGGTTTGGTGGGTCCCAATGTTGTGGGACCCATGGGTTAGGTTAAGGGAAGTTTCGTAGGGTCACACTGTGCAACCCTAGGTGTCATGGCTTCAGGCCGCGTGGAGATATGATCTCCCAAAGTGGGCCACTTGGTCATCTATCACAGGCTTAACACCTATTTTTTAGTCTGACGCCTAAATGTTTAATGCATGAATTTAATTTAAGGAAAATTCAGGCGTTAGGTGCTGAAATCAGCAACCATCCTTGGTTTTCTTACTACAAAGGTGGGGCCAGAGGGGCAGGACTTCTCCTGGGTCTTTACACTCTACTTAGGGTACCTACAGACTTAACCAATTTTGGAAAATGTGATTTTTAAACCCAGGCTTAACGCCTTAAATTCACTCTAATGCTTGAATTTTCATCCAACGCCTGAAATTAAATTCAGGCGTTGGGATAGAAATGAGGGCCCACAAAGGTGCACACAGGGTTGAATTTCAGAGGTTATAATAGCCATAGGGCAGGCCTGAAGAAGAATCAAGGCTCCCTGGGGTGGGTCACAGATCTCAATGTCTAATTCTTCTTTTGGCACCTATTTGTTCAACACCTGATTTTTAATTCCATAAAAATCAAGCGTTAGTTACTGAGAGAAAATCCAACAGATGGATTTCTTGATTTTGGAACCCTTAGTGTTTTGAAAAAATTATGAAATTATGCATGCTAGCAGGAAATATATATAAGAACATCATATAAAAAATTGGGTTTAAAATCATGCATACAAAATTCAAACAAAAATCCCCAAATATTCAGCTCAACTAAGTCTCAAAATACCCATATTTTCAGGTATGTTTAGGGGGCCATCTTGAGGCCTTCTACGGCTCCTAAAATCACGAAATTAAATCTATTAACTAGCATGTATATCTAGTCTAACATAATCAAATTTGGGCTTCAACATACTTGTACAAAATTCACAAAAGATTCAGCAAGAAGGAATACTAAAAAATAAAATCAAGTAGAGGTTGTTGAGCCTCTATTATGTAACCCGAATTGAAGCAGCTAACTAGCATGATTTAGACAGCATAATAGCATGATGATTGAGTATACAAATGAAACTAGACATGATTTGGCATGAGTTTAGGCTTACCTTGGGTCTAAGTGGCCTAGGGTTTACAAAAGCCCTTCTTTTTCTTCTTCTTCCTCTCTCTTTTGGTTTTGGGGTTTTTGGTTGCCAAACCCCTTGAACACGAATTTGGGGGTATTTGTAGCCCCAATTTGTGTAGGTGTGTGGCTACGGTTCACTTAGAATGGAGAGCTAGGATTAGCTTTAGGGGTGTTGAGTGTAGGGCTAGGATTTAGCCAAAAATGGGCGGCTAGTGTTTAAACATTTTGTGTTAAAAATGAGCCCCAATTTTGTGTTTGTTGAGTGGAGAGTGAGGATGGGGGTATGTTAATGGGCATGGATTGATGACATAGACCAATGGGAGAGGGGTAGATTTATGATGCAGTAAGTTTGAAAAAATTTTAAATTAATGATGCAATATTCTAGGATTTGGATTAATGATGCAGTAAATAAAGATTCCAAAACAAAGGTCCACATCCATTTTTTATTTTTTTCTACTTAGTCTTTGTGGACACACTAGTCAACTGGATTTGCGATCCGACATCCGCAAACTCTTGAAAGTCCAATTTCTGGTAAATTTGAAAAAAGCTTCATTGAACTATAGGAAGGGTAAAAAGGTAAAATTATTTACCAAAATCTTCAAGGAATATGTGCGGGTTGGATCATTGGAGGTGCTGCCACAAACGGCGAGTTAATCAGACATGTATACGGGAAAAAACACGAAAAACTATCTTTTCAAGGAAAATTGGAACCGCGCCGATACAAGTGATTTTGCCCGAGTTTGCTTTTTGACTTTTTGAACTCTGTTGATTGCAAACAGACAATGGTTTTTCGGTTTCCCAGATATTCCGGTTGTACTGGCATGGTCAGAATTAGGTTTCGGAATGAGTTTGAATAAAGACCTATGATGCAATAACCTGAGAAATTTTGTATTTCAGATACGATAAGGTTTGTGAATAGGTGGAGCCCATTGTGGAAAACTGGTGGGCCACAAAGTGTTGGAATCTTGAGAGTCTCGGAGCCACAGGAACTAACATAACATCATTCAGGTAAAGGGAGAAGCTTCAGGGATCCTTTGAGGGTCTAGGGGTAAATTTTGAAGGTAAAAGGGTAAAATGGTAATTTTTCGCTTGCAATAGCAAAAAATGGTAAAAATGATAATTCTTTGTCCGTGATGCTTCATGACAAGAAGGCTTATATAGGTGAGAGAAATTCAGTGATCTAAGTGGTAAATAGTGAGTTATGGGTTTTTAAAGGCAAAAGGGCAAAATGGTAATTTTTTCACATGTGCTACTTTGCTAAGGGAAGACTTGCATAGGCGGAAAAAGTTACAAATGACATAGATAGAGCTCCTAAATGTGGACCCTCAAAGTCCTGCTAATGCTTTTGTAAAATATTAGGGTTTGACCTAAAATGATGTGTTTGGACTGTAATGAGGTGTTTTGATTGATTCATTCATGACTGAAATATCCGAAACTGCTTAGGGAATGTCTAATCTCCTACAGTCTAGGTTTTCTCTTCATAAACCAAGGTTGCTTAAGGTCTTGATGCCTAAATGTTGTTATGTTGTCCTCATGCCATCAAATGACCCGAGTTAAAATTTGGGTGCTGACAATGTTCTTTTTTTTAACCCCTTTTTTTTCCTTTGTGTAAGTCATTTTTGTTGTTTCATCAATGGTGTCCGGGGATAGTGTTAACCGGATGGTTGACGGCGGCACAGATGACCTATCTAAGGTCCGGTAAAACCCCACGAAGTAGACCACTATGTCAGCTCCTTTCGGGATTCACGCAACGACAGGAGAGATTACTCCCGAGCAAGATTTTTCCACTGCCAGTTATCCATCTAAGTTAGGGCAGCAAACTCTGACTCGGTATCGATTAACCTTCCTAATCCCAAGGGGGGTGTCCTTACTACCCCTGAGAATGTCTTGGCCTTTGAGGCCCCCGCTGGCAGCTTGGCGTTGTACTAGTAGGTTCTCCTAGCTAGTTTGCATTTCCCGGTTCCTTACTTTCTCACAGACCTATTAATTTGTCTCGTTCTAGCACCGTGGCAACTTATGCCTAATGCTTGGAGGATTGCCATAGGATGTATGCTCATATGGGAACTAACGTTTAAGGGGAAGACCCACCTTACCCTCAACGAGTTCCTCCATTTGTAATGTCAGAAGGAGTAGGAGCTGGGTGGTGGTTTTTTGCTAGTTGGGACCTGACAACAACTCTAGTGACCAGGCTCCCAAGTTCTAACAGCGAGTGGAGGAGTCGTTACTTCTTCATTTCGGGTGAAGGTTGGGAGTTCTCCGTGGGGGAGGTTCACCACGTGAGGCTTAATAGGGCCTGGGCATCGAGTGTTAGCTCTGTAGGTGAGTCGCTTGCTTTTGTTTCTTTTTACTCCCTTTCTCCCTCTTTTTTATAGTGTTTGTTCTTAGTGTCAGTCTTAGACATCAGCGAACTTTCCCTCAAGGAGGAGGACCGCCTCCGGGAAGTTGTGAGCTACCCGGTCCACACCTAACTAGATCTTGTCACCCTCAAAAATTTGTTTAAACTTGGTTTTGGTCCGGACTCCGGTAGCTTTTGTTTTGCGTGTTTTATTTTTATTTTTTTCTCTCTTCCTCTCCCTTTCTTTTATTATTATTATTTTTTAATTGCTTTCTAACTTCGTGTCAATTATGTTCTGCAACCATGAAGCCAGAAAAAAGGTTCTTGGCCCAGGCCAAGGCAGCTGGCCAAGAAGTCTCAGTCTTCCCAAAGAAAAGGAAGAGAACCCTAGTCTATGGGGGTCCCTCCTAATCTGAAGCCCGGTCTTCCAACGTTGCTCGAGTCCACGAGGCAATCCCATCATCAGTTGTTGATACCTCCATCCCCGTCATGGATCTGGAAGGTAAGGCTACCAGGTCTCCACCCTACCACGCGGCTGGGGATAACGTAGTGGCTCCACCTGAGGCCGCAACTACTAAGGTCGCTTGCACAACATCTTCTTCTCCCTAGGTGGTGGCGACTCTTGAAAGGGCCACTACTCGGCCTTCTTCTATGTCTACCCCAAATAGGGGCCAATCCTCGACAGGTCCTTTATCGTGGCTATCAAAGCCAGGCTCTAGGGTGGATTACATCCTCGAGGGTGTCCCACTAAAGTACCTTGACTCTCTAAAGGACCTTTTCTTCATCCGCCCTGCATCATCGCAAGATGGTTTACTACTCGGCCAAGGTAGCATTTCTTTCTTTAATATTCGTCTTTTATTATTTTATTTTTACTTTTATTTTTTTTATACTTCACTGGCTCGCTAGCAATCTTGCAAACCATGGACATAATGGTTGCCTCTATTTAGAGGTTTAAGACCAGTGAGAAGGTGAGAGTCGAACTCCAAAGTCTGCTCGCCAAAGCCAATTAAGAACTCGGTGCTTTTCGTGACAGCACTGAGGCAAAAATCAAGGTTCTACGGGAGAGGCTCGTGTGGGTAGAGGGGACCAACGCCAACTTGGCTACCCAGGATGATGTGTACGAAGCCCGACTTGGTGAGCTGAATGGGCACCTACAGTTGGCCGAGGAGGAGACTGCCTAAGCCAAGATTGAGCTTGGGTCCGAGAGGAATTGTCGTCTCGAGATCAAGAGATCGTTTGCCACCTTAGAGCAAATGGTGGAAAAGAAGGTGGTCGAGGCTCTTACCCTTACCCGGGTTCAAGCAGAGGAGGAGAGGGAAGGGTTGTCAACACTGCAGTCATGGAGTACTTAGCGTTCGAGGTCTTTCAAGTCATGAAGGCTAGGTGCTTCATCAACAGCTTCAAGGGCTTCAGGAAGCTGGCTGCCGAGACCTTCCCGAATCTGGACTTCACAACCTTCTACCCCGAGGAGGAAGAAGAGGAAGAAGGGAAAGGAAAATAAGGAGGAGAAAAAGGAGAAGGGGTTGAGGGCGTCGAGACTGTATCCCTGGGGGTTACTGAGGTGGACATCCCAGGGGATGGCAACCCTCTAGTGTAAATGTACTTTTTATTATTATATTTTTTATGTAAATCTTCTCTTTTTTATTAATGAAATTTTCTCTTTTCTCTTCGTCTTATATGTTTTTAGTTCAATTTTTATCTTATCTTTTGCAAAATTTCTCTAAGTGTGGGTGTGCCTCGTGGTAAAAATCCTTAGGTACTTTTCTAGATTTACCGAGTATGTAGAGGTAGCTTACGGTAAATTTTGCTAAGTATGGGTGCGTCTTGTAGTGAAAATTGTCTGAGTACTGGTACACCTTAGGGAAAAAATTGTCTAAGTGAGTAGAGATAGGCAATGGTAAAACTTTCTAAGTATAGGTGTGTCTCGTAGAAAAATCCTTAGACAATCTTATGAGTCAGTTGACTCTTCATGACTCGAGTGATTGAAGGGTTCCTAGTGACACTATCAAAATTTAAGTCATTACCCCCTGCGGAGGCCTTCCTTTAGCAATGTTGTCGGGTACTCTTATGCACTCGTTCTCATTCAATATATAGGAGTTTAGAGTTATACTTACTTGATGTTGAAGGGTCGACTTTAGTCATGATATGCACGTCCCTACGAGATCTTGAATTCTCCCTTAAGGGATGGGTCAGTCTTGTGACCTGGGGTTAATCTTATGACCTGAGGTTAGTCTTATAACCTGGGCCTGAGGGCCTAAAACTTTCTTGCTTCCATTGAGTAAGAAAATTTCATTAATTGGGAATAAACGATTACATCAACATTATTGATAGTATTTCCTTACAAGCTCAACGTTCTATGGTCGAGGTAACGGTTCTCCTTGCATTGTCTCGAGATGGTATGTCCTAGGTCTATAAAAGCTTGTTACCCAGTAAGGTCCTTTCCAACTCGGCCTTAGTTTTTCTTCTGTGGGGTCTTCAGTTGATAGGCTGACCTTCCTAGGACTAAGTCTCATACTACGAATCTTCTTGTTTTGACCTGCTAGTTGTAGTACTTAGTCATTTTGTGCTTGTAGGTGGCTATCCGGGGTATGGCCTCGTCTCTTTTTTCTTCCAACATATCTAGATTGTTTTTGAGGTACTCATCGTTTTTCTTTGGGTCAAAACTTGTTATTCTATAGGTGGTCAACCCAATCTCTACCGGTACTACTGCCTTGGTTCCGAATACCAAGAGGAACGGTGTTTCCCCAGTGAGGGTTCTCATCGTAGTCCGGTAAGCCCAAAAGATACTAGCAACTCTACCAAAGGCCCTTTGAGTCCTCGAGTCTCTTCTCCATGATGCTCAGTAGTGTCTAGTTGGTGACTTCTACTTGGCCATTATCTTGAAGGTGTGTCGGGGAAGAGAAGTGATTTCTAATTCCAAGTTTTACACAAAATTCTCGGAACTGGGCATTGTCGAAGTACTTACCGTTGTTAGTGATGAGTGCCCTAGGTATCCCGAATCAACACACAATTAATTTATATATGAAATCCTAGATATTCTTCTCAGTGATTTTAGCCAGGGATTCGGTCTCCACCCATTTTGTGAAGTAGTCGATGGCAACCATTAAGAACTTCATCTACCTCTTTCCTCGAGGGAGAGGCCTGATAATGTCGATTCCCCATTAGGCAAAAAGTCATTGACCAGCTATTAGGACCAACTTCAACAGACTTTCTTAGGATATTGGTGAACCTTTGGCATTTGTCACCCCTATAGATGAACATGCTTGCGTCCTTCTGCATGGAGAGCCAATAGTAACCTGCTCTAATTACCTTGTTGGCCAGTGCCCAGCCTCCTGAGTGATTCCCACATACTCCCTCATGTATTTCTAGGAGCACATAGTCGGCCTCCTAACTGGATAAACACCTAAGTAGGGGGAGTGTGAAGCTCATTTTGTAGAGGGTGTCATTGAGGAGGAGGTACCGACTAGCCTTTACATTCACTCTCCTTGCTTCATCTTTGTCTTTGGGCAGCTCTATGTCCTTCAAGTATTTTGTAACCTGGCTAGCCCATTCGGGCTCAAGGCTTGCCATATTGACCTCTTTGCCTTCCTCTGCCTCAGTGCCCGGCTTGGCTAGGTACTCCATGAAGATCCTGGGGTCAAGGTTTTCCATGGTTGACGATGCGAGTCTAGCCAGCTTATCAGCTTTCTCGTTTTATCCCCAAGGGCTTACTACATGGTGAAATGCTCAAACCAGGACTTTTCTTTTACTACCAGTGCCTAATAATGCTTCATTCATTCATCCTTTGCCTCATATTCTCCCAGTACTTTCCCCACCATAAGCTGGAAATCACCGTTGACTCTCACCCGCTTAGCTCCGAGGGCATGAGCAAGCCATAATCCAACGAGTAAGGCTTCATACTCCGCCTCGTTATTTGTTGCCTTGAACTCAAACCTGATGGCATATTTAAGCTCGATTCCTTTTGATGTGACTAAGATGACTCCACCTCCAGTAAACTTGTTGGTGGAAAAGCCATCAACATAAAGCATTTATGTCGCTTAACTTATTTTTGCCTTATCGGGTTGTTCGTCTTATGTCTTGGCCTCACCCCCTGGTATGTGAGTATATTTGGTGATGAAGTTAGCAACAGCTTGTCCTTTGATAGCTCCCCAAGGGTGATATTCGATGTCAAATTTGCTTAATTCCATTGACCATTTAACCAGTCTCCCTAAGGTCTCAAGTTTGTGCAGTATGACCTTAAGCAGCTGATCGGTGAGCACTCGGATGGTGTGTGCCTAAAACTAAGGTCTTAATCGCCCAGCCGTGATGACTAGGGCGAAAGTTATTTTCTCGGCCTTCGGGTATCTTTTCTCGGCTCCTTTGAATGCCTGACTGGTATAGTATATTGGCATTTGCACCCCGTTTTCTTCCTTAACCAACACTGAGTTGACGACCGTCTTTGATACTAACAAATAGACGTAAAGTACTTTACCCTATTTTGGTTGGTTGATTAGTAGCAAGCTACCGAGGTGAACTTTAAGCTTTTGAAAGGCTTTGTCGCATTCCTCATCCCAGCAAAATGCCATCTTCAGTAGACGGAAGAAGGGGAAGAATTTGTCAGTAGCCCAGGATATAAATCTGTTTAATGTCGCGACCATTCCTATCAGTCAATGTACTTCCTTGGTGTTCTTCGGTGGTTACATCTCAATTATTATTTTAACCTTCTCGGGGTTTACCATTATTCCTCACTGGGAGACCATCAACCCGAGGAACTTCCCAACAAACACCCCGAATGCACATTTTCCCGGGTTGAGCTTCGTTTGTATCTCCTTAGCATTTGGAATGTTTCACTCCAATTAGATAGATGTTATTCATCCAGGAGGCTCTTCACCAACATGTTGTCTACATACACTAATGTTTCTCTCGATATGGTCTTTAAACATCTCGTTGAAGAGCCTCCGGTAGGTTGCCCTCGCATTCTTCAAACGGAAAGGGCATTAATAACCTGGTAGCAATAAAGCCCTTGGTCAATGATGAAGGCTATTTTTTTCATGGTCGGACTCGTACATCTTTATCTGATTGTATTCCGAGAAAGCATCCATAAAACTGAGGATTTGGTGGTTGGTCGTTGAGTCCACCAGGGTCTCAATCCTTAAGAGAGGAAAACTCTCATTGGGGAATGTCTTATTGAGGTTAGTAATCAACACACATCATCCATTTCCCATTAGGCTTTCGCACCATTACAACATTTGCCAACCACTCGAGGTAGTGGACCTCTCTTATGAATCGAGCCTTGAGCAGCTTTTCCACTTTCTCTGTGATGGTCTGGTTCCTCTCCGGAGTGAAATTTCTTTTATTCTGCTTAATAGGTTTTGTAGTTGAGCTTACGTTGAGCCGATACACTGTCATTTGGTGGTCTATCCCTGGCATGTCCTCATGTGTCTAGGCGAACACATCCCGATTGTCAATCAGAAAAATTTGCATTCGCTTTTTGAAATTCTCCATCAAATCTGACCCTACTTGGGTTACACAGTCAAGATATTTTATGTCGAGGATGACATCCTCAAGTTCCCCTCCCAGCTCTGCTATTGTCTAAGCTCTTTCCTCTCGGACCTCCAAACTATCAATTGACACTGCCTCCTTCGGGGTTGGCTATCCTTTGAGAGAGGACACATAACATTCTCAAGCAGTCACCTAATCCCCTCTGACCTCTCCAATCCCTCATTCAGTTGGGAAGAGCATCAAAAGATGGTAGGTTGAGGTAACCGCTTTCATCTGGTTCAGTGTCGGCCTTTCGAGAATGGCATTGTAAGCTGATGGGCAGACCACTAAGAAATCGATCGCCTTAGTGACTTACTTGTCACTCATTCCGACAATCATTGGTAAGCCAATAGTTCCAAGGGGGAGTAGCCTATCGCCCATGAAGCCGACCAAAGGTGATTGGATCGGCTTGAGTTTGTCTCACCCAATGCCTATCTGGTCGAAGGCTAAGAGATAAAGGATGTCTGTAAAGCTTCCGTCGTTGATGAGGACGCAATGGATTTTGTAGTTTGAGATAACTAAGGTCACCACTAGCGTGTTATCGTGCGGCTAACTCACTCCTCAGGCGTCTTCTTCAAAGAATGTGATGAGGGAATGCTCTATCTTATGTTGTTTGGTCGGCATTTTTGCAACCATCATCTATCGCTTTATTTCGGCATGTATCTATTTCACATGGGATTTCCTTACTGAACTGGACTCTCCCCCTCTAGCGAGTCCTCCGACAATCACCCGGATTTCTCTTATTGGGCCTTTAGGTCTTCTGTCCTTCTGAGTGGGAGGCTTTCGGTGGGTGTCTTCCCATCTGGCTGGGGGCTTCTTGCCACAAACCTTTGTAGTCGCCCTCATTAAATGAAAGCTTCTTTCTAATCCTTCAAGTCAAAGTAGCCATTGGTGTCGTGGCCATGGTTCCGATGAAAATGGCAATACTTGTTGCAATTTCTCCTTTCGAGTGGGGCTCGGATCATCTCGGGCCACTTGACACTCGAGTCATCTTTAAGGTACATAAACACCTACTCTATCGGTGTGTTGAGAGGGGTGTATTTTTGAAATCTGCTCAGGGATAAGTTAACCCAGGGTTTGGCCCCATTGCATCATTGTCCCCCTTAGCCTGAGAGCTCATTTCTTCCCGAGTAATTTGTGACTCTTTTTTCCTTTTGTCACATTGGGAGTTAGCTCCCACCGGCTACTAAGAGTATCTTTAGCATTCATATATTGTTGTGCCTTCAGCATCAGGTCGCCCATGCACGATGGGGGTTTTTTGATAACGAGAAAAGGAACTTTAAGGGTAGCAACCCTACCTTGGGGGCTTCCACGATTACTTTCTCCTCAGTGTCATCAACCTGAAACATCTCTTTGTTGAACCAGGACAAGTAGTCATGAAGGGACTCGCTTTTATTTTTCTTGATGTTCAGTAGGTAGGTGGCGGGCTTCCAATGTCTCTAACCCCTTATGAAATACCTGACGAACTATCGGCTGAGCTCTCTGAAGTTTGACATACTCTTGGACTTCAGTAGGCTGAACTATACTCTGGCGGATTTTATGGTGGTAGGGAAAGCTCGGCACATAATTTCGTCGGATGCCCCCTGCAGATTCACGTGCTTTTTGTAGGCTTCCAGATGGTCGAGGAGGTCCCAAGTACCTTCGAACATCTCCATCTGGAGTGACTTAAACTTGTTTGGTAATGATCGAGCCATTACCTTTGGGGTGAACGGATGATCCATTCTTTGGATGATCTCGTCGACAGTGGCAGGAGCTTTCCCCTTGATGGCCTCCCTCATGGTTGCCATCTCTGGCCTTACGTCCTTCATCTCCTCTTCCCAAAGGTTGGAGGTATGAAACATCTCCCTATGTTGGAAAATACGGTTGGACTCCCAGAACTAGGGTGTCATAGCAATCCCTTCCTCGTCCTCTCGTCCTTGGCCATTGTCATAGCTTCTGTTGGGATGGATGGGTGGCTCCCGCTATTTCATTTCTTGATTGTCGAGCTCACTCCTCCAACCCATCAGTTCCTATATTATCTCTTAATTATGCTCTATGAGTAGTTGTATGCTCGTCGTTAAGCCCTGAACATGTTGTTCAAGGGCGGTCACTCGAGGTTCTTCACGATGACCTTCATTAGAGATGGAGGTTTCCTGTCCATCAACTCTGGAGCAAGGGTTATGCTGAGCCACCATTAACCTGGTCTCGACCATGCAAACCTTTGGTCCTTAAGGAAGACACATCCCACAGACAACACCAACTGATGATGCCGAAGCAACGAGCACCCCAACACTGGTCAAATGGTTGTACAATGGGCCTAGGTCTCCAATGGAATGGTCCATGCACAGCAAAACCAAAGAGCCAAAGAACTGTGACACTGGTGGGATGCTAGCCTCAAGTTCTCTGACGATCAAGTTAGATACGGGTGGTGGTAGAATACGAAGCTCTGCTTAGGGCTAGTTTTTTTTTATACCTAGTGAACTAACTATTCCCCTTATTTATAGGTTAGAGTCATGACATAGCAGGCAAGATTTTGTCTATCTTTTCCCTCGTTAATCACGGCACATCCTTGATCTTTCCATTTTTAGTCGGTTAATCATAGTGACTTCTTCCAATTTTTTCTCCTCAATTTGTTAAACTAGCTGTAGAGAATATTTTTTTTGGTAACAGCTTCTGGATTGTTATTAAGTACAGAAAGTATGATTCCTATTTTTCCTGCCTGGCTGGGACACTTAAAGATCAAATAGTTGTCGATGAAATGACTCTATTTTTTTGGTGTCGGGATATTCAGGTCACGCGCCAGGAGTTGTTTCGGGGATTTCAAGGTGTTGAGTATTTGAGGGAATAGTAAATGGCCCGGTAGATTTTTATAAATCTCAATGTTGAGAAATCGTTAAACAGTAGAACCTTTCTTTGGTGGTCACACTATCTTTCGGGTTGTTATTATGGGGCTTCGTCGGCCGTGGGACCTTGACAAGTTTTCTTAATAAAGATCCCCCGGATTAGTTTCTTTAAGGTCGGGGTTTTTTAGATAATAAGAGCCTCGGTAATTTTCCCTGTCAAATAGATTTTTTTTTTCTTTCCTACAATTAAGATGTACATACTCTACATATGGGCAAAACTTCAAGCTGACATTCTTTACCTGTTGTGTATAATTCCGGTTATAGAGATTTGTTACACTCCATCGATTACAAAGAACAAAGATTTTTTAAAATCGTGGTTTTTACATAAGGATTATCGATAGTGGCCTTGGATCTAATCCATCATGACCCTTATCTTAAACATACAATAATTATACTTTACTTCAAGTGTACGTTATTCTTATTTTAGCCATTTGATAGAACACAAAAATTAGTCCATTAATTAGTAGCCTGGCAGCCACCTGTAATGTAATCATTTCATTTTAAATTCTCAAGGCATCTGTAGCCATGAGGTGATAGTTCATAATAAATTCATTCAAATCTATACTGATTTGTTAACTAAAATTAGAAATAAAGTCATCTTAGGTTTTTCTGTAAAATGAAATGATTTAAGTTATTAAGCACAAATCGCAACAAATCTGAATGAGTTCATTTTGAGCCATCCACTTGTGGCTATAAATGCTTTGGGAATTTCACATGAAATGATTTCATTAAAGGTGGGTGCCAAACGCAGCCTAGATGGTTAAGTTCATTGAAAATAGATTTGTCTTAATAAGATTTGCCGGATGGCTTCCACTATCTAGAAGGTTCTTTGCTTTTTCCTTGTAAATACTTAGAAGGTTCAAATAGATGAAGAAGAGAATGTACACCAGCCACTTACCAACATTAGTAAGATGATTTGCTGTAGAAAAGTTATTGCAGTTTTCTCATTGAACTGTGAATACATGAATGAATAAGAACTCCTTGCTCACCTAGAAGTGTAGGACGGTTACAACTTTCAAAAAAATGATAAAAAAGGGGAAAACAAACCATGGGTGGTGGAAGGAAAATAAAACAAAGAGCCTATATTACCAAAAGATTCTAGATAAATTTAATTCTTATGAATCTAACTACCATAATTAAGTGAATAAATCACTTTCTTTAATTAGTATGTCTCATAAAGGTTTCTTGTATAGTTTCATGTTTCTAGATGACAAATTATCCTTGATTTGGTAGGGCTTCTTATTGGAAAGCTCAATAAGAAGCTATACTCCATTTTGGTGTCCTTGGGTGGGTGGGCTTTCAAGGCCTCACGTACTTTCTACTTTTACTTAAAGTGTAGGAGCACAAAATTATGTGCATGTCTTTGTGATACCACTGATCGGTTCTATTAGCACCATTGTAATTTATAAATCAGTTCCATCTTGTTGTTTTGCTATTTTCTCTTTCCTCCAACAATATTTTATTTTTTATTTATATTTATGTTCTCATGAAACCATATCTATATATTATATAGAAAATAAAAATGCTACGGAGACGGCCCTTAACCTTTGATCGCCCATTGACCTACCTTTATTCCAGACCAAGATAAGTCTTAAGTTGCCTGGATCTAAATGCATTGTGGTCAAGAGGTAGTCCTGAGATGAAAATTGCTATATAAAAAAATCCTATCATAATCCATATTTGTGTCTTTTTTAAAATTAAAAATATATATTTGTTGTCTAGTAATGGGATATCTAACATTATTCCTGAAGTACAAGATTGGAACCATACTCACACCTTTACTAAAAAAGTTTTTATAAAGGCTCCACTCCACTTAGCAAACAAACAAAAAGGATTCACTCCTAATATAGTTGAGTGCAGAGGTGGCTCCCATTGGTTGAGTTTGTAAGCATTTGATAGTCATATGCAAATAGTAATTTTACAGTTGGTGGCACAAATACACTTCATTTAAATAATCTTTTTTTTTTTGTTTTTTTGTCCTCTCGTTTTTTTTGTTTATTTATTTATTTATTTATTTTCTGTTTTTGGTAGGACTATTTGGGCTCATAGATTGCCACTTCATAGTGTAGAATCCATCTATAAGCAAGGGTGTCAATAAGCCAAGCTGAACTGAGCTTTGCCCAGGTACTCAAGCTCATCGCGAGCTTGAGGATCAAGCTCGGCTCAAGCTTCACTCACTAAACTCTAACTAAGGTTGTATCTTAACATGAATCCACGTTTGAGTAAAATCAACTTCTTTTTTGTAAAAGAGCAAAAGACATCTTATGAAGAAATGATTTTATGTGACTAATGAGTGTGTATTCTACAATTGATATGTGATATATTTTTTGATTTGATGTTTGTTTGGGCACCAACTTTCATAATTTAGTATTTTTTTGACAATTTTAACTTTATATATTTTCAGGATTGATAACCAAAATATATCTCAGAGTGATTATTTTCGTTATCTTGGTTCAATTATGCACAGAAAAGGAGATATTGTAGATGATGTTGTTCATAGAATTAGAGCGGGATGGTTGAAGTGGAGAGGTGCTTCTGAAGTATTGTGTGATAAACAAATACCACTAAAATTAAAGGAAAAATTCTATAAAACAACTATAAGACCAGTCATGCTTTATGGAGCAGAATGTTGGGCAGCCAACAAATAACAAGTACATAAAATGAGTGTGGCTGAAATAAAGATGCTGAGATGGATAAGTGGCAAGACTAGAAAGGATAAAATTAGGAATGAATTCATTCGTGAGAGTTTAGGGGTAGTGCCAATAAGTGATAAAATGAGAAAAAGTTGATTGCGATGGTTTGGGTATGTGCAACGAAGACCTATGACTACACCTGTGAGACGAAGTGAGACAATACAAGTTGAAGGTGCTAAAAAGACTAGAGAAAAGCCAAAATTGATCTGGGTGGAAATAGTAAAGAGGGATATGACAGCTTGTAATTTAACAACAGATAAGACCTTAAACAGATCGGAATAGCAGAACAGGATTCATGTAGTCAACCCCAAATAATTGGGATAAGGTTGTTTGTTGTTATTGTTGTTGTTTAACTTTATATATATCATGTGTCAATCCATAGTGTGGTCGCACATTGATTACACCAACGTAAGTTAAATCAATTGTTTTTGGATAAATAAGTTGAATGAGTGATGTGTTAATCACGATAGTTTCTAAGTAAATATATTATAATAAAATAAATACATAATAATATGTCTTGTGTTATTGGGAAGTGAACAACAATTTTGTGACCAAATTGAATGTGAGAAGTGGTGTGACAAGCACATAGATTGCCACGTGATGGGTTTTTGAATTTGATTCATACTTATTTTTTATGCTTTTTTACCCTTACCACATGTCAGTCCTCGGTGTGGTAAAACCAATTTTGGTCATTAAACATTGAATGATGGGACATCCAAAGTGAATGGACCCCACCCCTATTTACTTTGGGGTGTGTGATGGGACATCAAAAACGAATGGAGCCCACCCCCTTTTTGACTCTTGCCTCACGGAGCAGTTGCACAAGGGGCGTCGCAGAGGATATCGAGCCTCTTTGTGCCCTGTGGCTTCCCGTGGTGCACCACACACAAGGTGGCGCAATGCTTTTTCCTTGCACTGCGATTGGGCCCGTCGGAAGAATCGCCTGCATGTTTTTTCTCGATGCTCTCTGGTTTAGCTTTCAAATATTCTTTCCGATTCGAATCATCTCCGGTCCTACCGGAGAAATATCATGCAAATACAAATTTAGGATGCTACACGTTGCATTAAACAAAGTATGAATCGTACTTATCCACTATACATTTACTATAATACCCTGCATCATTGTCAGACATTTTGTGTCACGCATTCGTTCTTATTGGCGTGATATCTCTCCAGTTAAACCGGAGACTATCAAAACGCATATTTTGTACTCAAGGAAAGTGGAAGAAGATGGGAACAGGAAACTGGAAAGAAAAAGTCAAAAATTTGATGAAATGCCGAAAGCGAAAGCGAAAGCGAAGTCGAAGCTTTGAAAGTGTAATTTATTTTTTTTTTTTGGGGGGGGGGGGGGATACCAAAAATTAACTGTAATTAAAGGTCATTTTCGTCATATTATTAATTATAAATAGAGGGAAGCCTCGATCTTATATCCTCCACTGTTGTCTGCTTGACCTCCAACTGCAGAAATGGCGGAAGAAACGCCTCTCTAGTCTGCTCAAAAAGCTTCAAGAAACCTAAATTTCTATCTCCAAAACCCTAATTTCCCAATCCCAGTTCTTCTCTTTCTCTGTTATTGATTTTCACGGAGCTTCTTGAGATGGGTTCTCGTGGATTCGTCACTATCCTTGTTCTCTGGTATCTGTTCTTGTTCAGTTCTCTGTCTTGTCCTTGTTCAGCTGTCAGGGTTTCTTCCTCTGCATCCCAGAAAGTGTCGCTGGCTCTGTACTACGAAACCCTTTGCCCTTACTGCTCGAATTTCATGGTTAATCGTTTAGCGAAGATCTTCCAAAACGGACTCATCACAATCGTCGATCTTAAGCTCGTTCCCTACGGAAACGCCAGGGTCGGACCCAACTCTACCATCACCTGCCAGGTCTTCTTCTTCTTCTTTCCTTCTTCCTTTTTTGGTTTATTTGTCTTCATCTCTTCGAAATTTGGAGCTCTTTCTTTTTCTCTTTTTCGGGGCTCAGATATTATCAAATTAACTGTTTGGTTGTAAAGTCACAGACTCTCAATGGGGTGAATTTTGGTTTGGTTAGTTTTTTTATAAATTTTTTAATAAATTACAATTTGTCTAAGGGACCCATGTGGTATCTTTGCCATACCGTCATAGTTTTTCAATGCAACCAATAATCACCTAGCCAGGAGTGGCAACGAGCCGAGTGAACCGAGCCTGAGCCCATTTTAAACTCACCCAGTCGAGCCCAAGCCTGTATTTGAGCTCGTTTTCTAAACGAGTCTGAGCTGAGTTTCACTAAGCTCAGCTCGCCAAAAGCTCCCTTCGGTTTTTTATTTTAATATATATAGATATAGATATGTGTGTGGACATAGTAAAGTTCAAAAACGATAAATTGGATTAATGTGCAATTTAGACTGTTGGGTTTGTTTTTGTTTTTTCCCTGATTGGTGAGCCAAGCCTACTTTTACGAGCCTGAGCCAAGCCTAAGCTTTGCCTTCATGTGACGTGCTCAAACTGACTTGGCAAAGCTCGGCTCAGCTCGACTAATTGCCACCCCTATCCAAATAGGAGATAAGGGTATTTTGGTCAATACACTGCCACTCTCTCTCTCTCTCTCTCTCTGTCTGTGTCAAAAGTAGGGAAAAATATTCCCTTATGCATGGGTAGCTCTCTCTTTGGAGTTTCAAATAGTTGCACGTTGCATTACCTGATGCTAATAGCTTATGTACTTACCCAGTATATAAGGAATAAAGAAATCATAATTCTGATGGAACTGTGCTCTTGAATTCTTCAATTTTCACAGCATGGCCCATATGAGTGCTTACTAAATACAGTGGAAGCCTGTGCGATCAATGTCTGGCCTGATCTGGTAAGACCTTTTTCATTTCTTTATCTTTCATTACTTCAAAATTCATCATGAACTTATTGTCACATAATACATCTCTGTCTGCTTGTAATTCATGGCTCTTTTTTTTTTTTTTTTTGGTGAAGTATTTCATGGCTCTTTGGCACTTAAGCATGCCACTCTTTTCATGGACAAATATATAAAAAAAAAAATCCCCCAGTAGTTTGGATAAGACTTTGTTGAAGTGAGATGAGAGTATATATATAGGAAAAAAAAATGATTGTGAAGAATGAATCGCCTCTGTTAGTAATGTGTATACCACATGTTTGACCAGGTGGGTGCCAATTTGGACCGTCCAAATGTGATCAAATTCTTGTAGCAGATTTCAGTCACCGTTTGTCAATTTTAATTATTTGATCAATTAATCTTGCTCTCTAGAATTTTACAGCCACACTGTTTGAACAAAAGATTAGGATCATTTTGAGCACTGCAATTTGAGGTCTTGTACTTTCCAAGGAATGGCCTAACATTTGGATGGTCAGTATTAGCAACCACATGTATGGCGTCGTCATGATCTGTGAAGCCTTTTTATCTAAATCATCAAAGGCAGAAGGCTCTTCCTTGGATAGTTAACAATGTGGTATCCAAGCTGTTGCCCTACAGGGCTGGCCTAGTATTTGAATGGCTAGTTTTGTGGCAGTGTATATGTAGTCTATCTGAAGCAAGTAGGTGATTGACTGATTGTATTTCGGATGTTTGTTAGCAATTCCAAAATATTAATGGAATAGCTTCTCTGTTATGTCATTGTTCTACTCCATCTCAAATTGGTCTAGGCAAGAGACTACATATATTGCTAAGACATCACTTTCTGTGATCTTATAGTATGAATTAACCTATAGGCAATGGATATAGGGTTTTCAAGCTACAGTTTATGTGATCTGTTGTAGTCTCCTGATTTTTCTTAGAGACAACTTCACAGTTACATTTTTTCTTGACAACCTGATAGTTGGCAATGAGATCATCTGGGTGCTACTACTGCCATGAACTATGATCTAGGGATGGCTATGGCTCAGGCTGGGTCAGAAGCCCCTCAATGTGAACCCATAAGAAACCGGATGGGTTAGTTCTTCTGTAATTGTTGCGGCATGGAGGTTTGGTGCTGTTTATACTGTCAGGTCAATAATTTTCACCGCATACTATGATCACATTTTGTTAGTAATGAAAAAAAAAATCACTTTATCAAATTTTTCTACATACTGTGGTCTTATCAAATCCAAGCTAACCTCATATTTATATAATGTTATATTTAGTGAAATCCGATTTATAAGCTTTAGTGGAACTTTGGAACAATTGGATGAATCTCAATGAACATAAAATATACCTAACTCAAAAGGTCGATGTTCAGTTCATAATGTTGATATTTGATAAACCTCATTATGCTTTGTTGCACTCCAAAGAAATACAGAATCACTTAGGTTTAGCTATGTGTATGAGCTTGTCTTTTTTCCCACCATATAAAAAAGAGGTTGGATGAAAAAATTACCTAAATGCTGACCACATACACTTACAAATGAAGTGGCAAGAACTATTGTGTTGTGACATGCTAATGGGTTTGAGTATGTCATGGAGTGACACTGTGGTCTAGTTTCCTTGAATGATGATACATGTAGTTTGTCTTTCTAGATATGTTTGTGCTTTTTCAATTTGTAAAGGAAAACTCTCTTGGTATATCAGATAATATTAAATCTACTGAGAGAATTAAACCTTGTACGTTCTAGTAAATGCTGTTGTTTGTTTTCTGTTCTTGGTGTTGAGATAGAATTATACGACATGTGAATGACCTAGAAACATGATAGGTTTGTATTCCCACTTCATCTTATTATTATTTTAACTGCATAAACTTCTGATGCAGAATAAGCATTTCTCTTTCATTAATTGTGTTGAGCTTCTAGTCACGGAGGGCAAGTACCCAGAGTGGGAATCCTGTTTTGGGAAAATAGGGCTGGACTCAAAACCCATTGCAGATTGCTATAATAGCGGACATGGGAAAAAGGTTAGTTTTGTCAGCTAATTGTATTTCGTTCTTGCAGTAGTCATCTGGGTTCTAATATATTTTTAAACATTGAACCTTACTCTTGTTGCTAGCTATGGAACATGGGTACAATGTATTTATTTTGGAACAAACATATGGACTTGACAAATTATTGTGTATGGTGCATAGGGTCAAATACTCAAAAGTGTTTGCCACATGTAAACATAGACAATTTCTTGTTCCTTGCCGTGTCAGATATTAAGGAACGAGTGATAATTTTAATTGAATTATTGCTTTTTGAAGAAATATCTTGCAATAAAGTTTTGGCAATGTTCTGTACATGTAATGCTTGTTGTAGTTGCTGACAACTTGCACTTAAAAAACCATTCAATTCCCCTCTCAGCCAACCAAGTGGAAGGGCCACCTTTGGTCAAACCTTCAATTTGAGGTAGGCCCTGAGATTGTGTCTCTACACATGTTCGGTTGCAACAGGTTTCAATCTGCCTGAGCCCGCTTACCTTAAAAATAAAAATGAAAAATTAAAAGAGCTGAAATAAACATCTGGAACGTTATGTGGACACAATTAATCATGGAAAACAAATGTAAGATGAAACCACAGCAAAGAGGATTGCTAGTTTGAGACCATCTTTTAAAAACTGCAATAATGGGTTAAAGAAAATGTTGAGGCAAACAAGAGGTTGAATAACACTGTCACATTAGGTAAAACTATGATATGTTCTTTTAAGAGAATGTCTGAAATGAAACTCATTTCAATGAATCAAGTAAATTGGTGATATATTTCCTAAAGGTATTCTAACTACAACTGAGAAAAAAAAAGGTGGGAACACAGAATGTGTATACTTCAATGTCATCCAACGAAACTGACTAGCACACAAATGAATGGTTACCATCTTAACTGAAAAAATTTCAGTTTTCTTCTTTTTAGTGAAAAGAAATGATATACAAATATAGTTACTAGATTATGACTGTCCATCAGCTTCATTGAATTACTAATCTGCTTAGATCTCTGTTATGTAGTGCATAGGTAGGGATAAAATATGTTTAATTGATCCCTTCAAAACTTTATGTTTGATTAATCATGACACCAGTGCATGCTGGATTGACTCCGCATCATCCCATGTGATCAAAACTAAAAGAAAGTTTCATCAGGATAAGGGAGTTGGAAATGGCACACCTTGTGAATTCATGAATACTTGTAATTTTTTTGGGTGTAGCACCACAAAATTCTAATCGCTATGGATATATTCACAGTATCATGCCGTGACAGGGACTACAGTATTTGTTATCTTTTGGAACAAGTTTTAGTAGGGGAACATAGGTATATTTTTGTTCTTGCGGATCAAATCTGATAGTCAATTGCATAGATGTTGGAAACTCATGCATGCTTGGGAGTTGTGCTAACTTGCATCCTTACAGTTGCAACTTCCTGTGTATCCTTTAAGAAGAATGGATAGTTATAGGCTCATGACTGTGCAGTGCCAGCTTAATTTTGACTATTTGTTCAAACTGATCTTTTAGGCACTTTAGTTTAATTAATTGTTTTTGGGCTTTTTTATTTTGTACTGTACCAGTTTTTTCACTATTCTTTTCTTGGCTTTGTTTGACTGGGATTATAATTTTTTATGCAGCTTGAACTACAGTATGCAAATCAAACCAATGCCCTTCAGCCTCCTCATACATATGTGCCTTGGGTGACTGTTAATGGAAAGCCACTTCTTGAGGTAAGATCCTTTATTTTTGGTGCCTTATTTGACATTTATATTCCTGTTCGTTGAAATTTTGATTTTTTATCCTTGAGGCTATAAGTAATTTGGGCAGATTTATTCCATATCTTGGTCTATGATTTTCATAATCCATTACAATATTAGATGTTAATTGATGGAATCCATTGAGCTCGGTAACCCCCGTTGTTGTCTTGAGATAAACAGTTGAGAATGGAATGCAGAGTTATGGTCAAAGAGAGGACCCAGGGAATGATATTGTTTCTCTTGTTGTAGGACTATGAAAACTTTGTAACCTTTGTTTGCAAGGCTTACAAAGGTACCGCTGTGCCCATGGCTTGCAAAGCAGCCCAACAGATCATCCCGAATGAGAAAGTAAACCCAACCCCTCAAGTTTGCTATGCAGAGAAGGCAAAAAGAGTAACAGCTTCATCCTCATCATCAACAACAATGCAAAGGATATGGGCAGCATCAGCTTCACGGAGGCGCCAGATGAAAATGGAGAGTTCAGCATAGAAGTCAAATGGTTTCACATCATCTTTTAGCTTGAGCTATCATGGCTCATCCTCTATTATTATGTAATAACTGGGTGAAACAAAAGTAATTCATCATGGTTTTATGATTAATATATACAAAGTACCTTTAATGGTTGATAAATTCATCTAAGTTACACCATCACCCATGAAAATGGATATGCTACAACTCTCATTGGGCAGGCTTGTCGTAGGCATGACAGCATGGGAAACGCCCCCGTAAGGCTCACGTGATTGTGCCTTTCTGGTCTGGCCAGTGAGAACATGTTGAAGGTAAACCAAACGCTCCCTAAAGACAGTAGCTGATACACTGGGTTCAAACCCGTCTTCACCTACTAATAAATTAACCACTAATGTTTACGTGTCCCAAAAAAAAATATGAAGCAGCATTTTTTGGGCTAATTAAGGATAGTATTAGCAATTGGGATTAAAAGGCTTATTATGTAAAGAGACTGCAGGGAAATAATTATAACTATGCAATCAGATTTGGCCGATAGTCCTAGGGAGATTAGAAGATGCAAGATGTCATTTTCGGAATTCAATTTCTTAGATTTTAAGCATGGTGGAGGAGACTTTAATAAAATAGCTCATAACTTAGCCTATATATATATATATATATATATATATATATATATATATATATAAAAGGTGACCCAGTGCATGAGGCTCACGTTAACGCGGGATCTGGGGAGGGCAAGATGTACGCAGTCTTACCATCATTTCTGGAGAAACGGTTTCCGTGATATATCAATTGATCAAGCTCTAATAATTGGACAATTAATCCCCCATGTTGGCTGCAAAAGAGCATAGAAGTAGATATCACCGATTGTAATCGTCTTCCCATTCATCAATGAAAGAGGTATATGGAAGGAGAAAGAAATAAGATGTTGAGCAACAGGGAATGATATATATAAAATTAACAGGACTTAAAAGAGGCAGTATACTATGAATTGAATGCTCATAACCATCACCTTTACTCAAGAACGGCTGTTAAATGTATAATATAATTAGTTTCACTGTAACACAGACAATGGTTTGGACATAAACCTAAATTGAGTTACTTTATTTTAGACGTTTTTTCGTTCAACAAGCCCGTCTAGCTCAGTTGGTAGAGCGCAAGGCTCTTAACCTTGTGGTCGTGGGTTCGAGCCCCACGGTGGGCGTTTT
>JAOXJP010236850.1:0-23802 GCA_025762735.1 Platanus orientalis | reverse complement strand
GACTAGAGGAAGGCCAAAATTGACCTGGGTGAAGGTAGTAAAGAGGGACATGGCAGCTTGTAATTTAACAGCAGATACGGCCCTAAATAGAGCTAAATGGCGGAACAAGATTCGTGTAGCCGACCCCAAATAGTTGGTATAAGGCTGTTTGTTGTTGTTGTTGTTGATCTATGGTCATAGGCTTCAAGACAACTTTTTGATTGTTAAAATGAGAAGTATAGATATTGAGCTTCCCACTATGATACACATCTTGGTCATAAAGCCATCGAAACCCAGGAATATGTGTCACGTTCATAGGATTTACATCACACCATATATAGAATAAGAACCAATTGAAATAGAAATAAAAAAATCATCTATTTACCAATACGAAGTGTTGTCTGCTAATGCAACTATAAAAGGATGAGGATGAGGTTCCATGGCAACTCTAATTATCAGTAGTAAATTTAGAAACCACATCCATTCAACAACCTTCATCAATGATTTGGATGTTTGATCTCCACATCGAACCAATGTTTTAAAAATATTAGTACACCTCTAATCCTCATTTCCTTGCTTAGGTGTAGCAAGAATCCCCTTGTTACATTAAAACAAGAGGTATCAAGCTTAACATTATGTAAATCAGCAGCATCAAAAGAACCAAAATCATTCTGAATGGAATGGCCTCCCACCTGGGGTCCAAGCGTTTCTCTGGAGTGCTTCTTTTTGTAAGATAAATACCATGGATCTTCTTCAAAAATGACATCTTTATGTGATGTTATCCCCGCATATTTGTGTTCTTTGTATTGAGGATGGGGAGCCCGGAAATCACATCATGTTTCACAACTCTTTCTCAAGACGCATTTGGGGACACTTTCTATCCATTCTCCCTCTTTGTTGGGCAATGCCAATCACCCAAAAGGGAAGAAATTTTAGGCCGCTCTTCTTCATGGAATTTGTTGGGGGCATATGGAAAGAGTGCAATAGAAGGATCTTTGAAGGTTCATCTAGATCTTCTTCCCAGCTCATTCCCTCTATCACATTTGTAGCCTCTTGGGCCATGGTATTAAAGCGATTTGAAGATCTCTCTATAAATTATCTTACAAGGATTGGCATTCTTGTATATTCCACAATGATAAATACTTAATCATTGTATTTTGTAATTTTTCCCTTGTTTTTTCGACCCTCTCGGCTCTTGTTATTCTGCCCCCCTCTCGTTTTGCTGTTTAATAATCATTATTCATAAAAATAAAATAAAAAATCTCCTTGAGATTCATTATCATTACCCTATGCATCATACCATGGAGATTTTGATATCTCCTAAAATTTAGCCACCAATCATGAACAATTCATCACATTGTCAATCAGTTAATCTCCCTTTAGACATCCAGCTACATCTAGTTGCCATTCTTAAACCAAAGCTTTGACACCATAACTTATGCAAGACCAAAAGGGAATGATCTAGTTCTCTAATACCACATGATTATTACCAAGGGATAAAACAATATAAAAACAGAGAAGAAGAATAGACAAAGAGAAGAAAATACCAACTAGAATCAATCATACTAATTGTCTAGGCAATTGCACCTACTTTCAAGACAGCCACACCTTGGGTAGGAAGCATTCACACTACCAAGAGTTGTTTAGTACATTTTCATCAAAATTTCATTCATTCATTATTAAAAATTGTGAGTTATAAACTGTATATCAAGGTTTAACAGTCCAAAATTCCAAATCCCACTCTAAATAGACTTCCCAAAAAAAAAAAACACGCTAAATGATTAATTCTCGTCACAAAGTGATACCAACCAAATTTGAGTATAGGTCATTTTACATCCCACGTTACTTCAGAACAAGGATTTTAAAAGGAACACATGAAAAGATGAAAAAAAATTACTAACATATATCTATATATATATATGAGAGAGAAAATTATTAGAAAAAAAAAGTGACCCCAAGAACTAGAAGATACAACATATATGCATAACTCAGTCATTGATGTGTGTATCTAAAGAGTAAGAAACAAAAATAAATAGATAAGGCAAGAATGATCTGGATGATAAAATGACCAAATTTATCCAACCACCCTCAACCTTTGCCTGCCAATCAAATGCCCAACAACTTAACACTTTTAAACATTCAAATCTGAACTAATAAAAGCTGGCAGTTCAACACTAGTGGAGCTTGATTTGCAAAATTCATGCTAGGATTTTCAAGAAACATTAGTTCAGCAATTAGATTCCCCGGAATAGGTGTAAGGTGTTAATTCTCTCTCATTGCTAAATTTAGATGTGGAATGCTGAAATTAAGAACCACTTTTTCCCTTAATTCAAAAATTAGATTAGTAGAGCAAAATGATCACAAGAGTAAGCTGCATGAAAATGAGATCGTTAATCACTTACCACTGTTTTCATCATCATTCAATGCAGTTTTCTCAAGTAGACAAGTACCCATTTCCCGCAGTGACTCTGAGAACTCTGAAAGCAAACACATGAGATATTTTAGAAAAGAATGCTGCCTAAGTGGATCACCTTGATTCAAAATTCAAACAGAAATATTGACACATAAATCACCATGGTCCGATTCAAACTTGAAATTTGAAACAATAGGAATTTGAACAAGTCCAGTCATCGGATAAAAACCTCTTTCTGGCATGAGTAACATCATTCCTAGTCATTCCTCCGAGTTACCTTTCATACCATCTCACTCCGTTCCACAAGCAATCAAGGCTTAACATTTTATAGTTGGGCACAGCTTGTCTGAGTTGTCCAGTTTGAGGGGAGTATCAATATGGATTCGAAGTGTAACAATACCATCAGCAAGTTATCTCTCTCTTGCTCATAATAATAATAATAATAATAATAAGATTAAAAAAATCTTTACCAAAAATAAAATAAAAATAAAAAATAAAAAACAAAACAAACACACACCATCAAGTCAAAACAGGAAAAGGAAGGGCAACTCCGAGCCCATACTCACTCACAACCAATGTTACCTAGCTACATGGTGGCAAGGTATCATGCGTCCAACACATCAAACTCTAATTAACTGGGCAAGGGGACACACAACAGAGATAAAGACAACGACAAAAATAAATATATTTTAAATAGGAATAAAAATAAGAAAAGAGAAGAAAAAAATTGGAAAGACTAGAAAGGATAGAATTAGGAATGAATCCATTTGTGGGAGCTTAGGTGTAGCACCAATAGGCAATAAAATGGGGGAAAGTCGATTGAGATGGTTTGGGCATGTGCAATGAAGACCAATGACTGCACCGGTAAGGACAAGTGAGACAATGCAAGTTGAAGGTGCTAGGAGGACCAGAGGAAGGCCAAAATTGACGTGGGTTGAAGTAGTAAGGAGGGATATGACAGCTTCTAATTTAACGGCAGATATGGCCCTAAACAGAGCAGAATGGCGGAACAGGATTCGTGTAGCCGACCCCAAATAGTTGGGATAAGGCAGTTTGTTGTTGTAAGAAAAAAGTACTAAAAAACCACAACCTCTATAATGGACATGATAGAGAGACAAAAGTGAGTTAGAAAAGTGATACTAATGATTAAACAAGAAAGAAATGAAGAAAAAAAACTAAACAAAAAAACAAAACAAAAATAGTTAGAAAAACATTTCTGTCTTTACTAAACAATAAAGAGCCAACACCACTTAAAATTGGACCTTATTGAGAGGGAGACAGAGAGAGAGGAAATTATGGAAGTTAAGAGGTAAGAGAGAAATTTTGTTTACAATAAATGACGTAAATTTTATAGAATCCAACTAAGATCGCACGAGGACTGCAACCCATAGCATTCGACCCTTTGGAGATAGATCACTCCCCTTTTCTTCACACATGTCAAGAAGAACCTTCATTGAATTGGGGGTAGCCCAAACACGTCCAAACTTGCGGATAAAGAAACAGCATACAGGATGCGTTTTTGGGCATGCTATAAATAAGTGGCTTACTGACTCCTCTGCATCTTCACATAGGCTGCATCGATTCGGCATCTGGAAGCCTCTCCACCGCAGATTATCTAGTGTTAAAAGCATTCCCCAATAGAACACCCATAAGAAAGGTGGTTTTAGATGGTAACTTCGACTTCCATATCATTTTAGTTGGGTTCATAGCTAGATTTGGTCCCATCAGAGATTCATAAGCTGATTTGATAGAGAAGCATCCTGTTTTCTCTCTAACCCACCATATGCCATCTTCCTCAATAATATTGCCAAATGTGACACTTTGCAGCCGCTACAGTAAGCTTGTAATAGGTTTAATTTCCCAATCATTCAGTGATCTCCTTACATGAAGATTCCAGCCGCCTACCTTGGATTGCCCCTTGGAGCCAAAGCCCGTGCTGTGTCGGAATGTGATCCAGTCATGAAAAGGATGGAAAGGTGGCTTGCTTCATGGAAAGGGAATATGTTGTCTAAAGGTGGTAAGATAACTCTTTTAAATAGCGTGATCTCCAACCTTCCTGTCTACTATATGTCCATTTTCCGCATGCCCAAAACGGTGGTGGCAAAGTTGGATAAGTTAAGAAGAAAGTTTCTATGGAATTCTAGTGAGGAGGGCCAAAAAATGCATCTTATGGGCCCGAAAAAAAAAATCTGCAATCCCAAGAACAAAGGTGGCCTGGGGGTGTGATCCCTTCGGGAGATGAACAAAGCACTTCTCCTTAGTCCTTAAATGGTTGTGAAGATTCAGAAAAGAACCCAACCACCGATGGAGAAAAGTAATAGGCAGCAAGTATGGGATTCTTGAAGGGGACTGGATATGCAGATCTCTTAAGAGGTCCATGCGGTAAAAGCCTTTGGAAGCCCATATCCAAAGGTTATGAAGACTTCATGTAGGGTATCTTTTTCCAAGTGGATATTGGGGACTGGGTAAGATTTTGGCTGGACAACTAGTGTGGGAGGGGTCCCCTTGCCACATTATTTCCCAATATCTTCTCTCTTGATTGCTTAATGGAAGGATTAGACCATTTGGTGAGGGATAGGGTGTCCAACTCCATAAGGTGGAATCTCAGATTGAAAAGGGAACTAAATGATTGGGAGTTAGATTCCATGACTGAGCTCATGGGACATATAGAGCAAGAGCATCTTACTGATCCATCTGAGGCAAACTCGTGAGGCTAGAACAAGGATCCCAAAGGGATTTTCTCAATGACTTTTGCTTTCAGATTCCTATCCAGCGATTCCGATTCTTGAAAAGATGGGTAGCAAGCTTGCTCATTGGAAATGAAACTACCTCTCTTATGGAGGTAAACTTATCTTGTTGAAAAGTGTGCTTGCGAGTATACCGACATATTTTTTCTCTCTTTTTCAAACTCCGGCTTCAATCTTATGCAAGATGGAAAGATCACAGTGGGATTTTCTGTGGGGTTCCAATCAGGAAAAGGAGGATCCATTGGGTCAGTTGGGATAAAATTTGCAATCCGGTGCCTCAAGGGGGTCTAGGCATTCGATCATTGAAGGTGATGAACAGAGCCTTACTTTCCAAATGGTTATGGCAATTTGGAAATGAGAGATATGCAATTTGGAGGTGGTTGATTCAGGTTAAATATGGGGAGGGGAGGCAAGAGTGGTTTTGTAATAGCCTATTGAAGCCTACGGGATGCGGGTTATGGAAGGGTATAAGTAAAGACATGGATGAGGTTTTCAGGCTCGTCAAATTCAAGGTCAATAAAGGCAATAGGGTCAAGTTTTGGCTCGATGTTTGGTGCTCAAAGGAGCCTCTCTATACAATCTTCTCGTCCTGTTTTCGTTTGGCTTCTTCCAAAAATGGGTTGGTTCAAGACCATATAATTCTCTCTAGAGTCCTCTATTCCTAGAATCTTCAACCTATGAGGAATTTGAATGATTGGGAGATTGAGGAAATGGGTCGTCTGATGAATGTTCAGGATAATCATCAGGTGGGAGATCCGGAATTTGAGGATGACTGGATTTGGATCCAGGATGAAGATCGAGGTTTCTCAGTCAAGTCTATGTATGAGGTGATTAGTATACAAAAGCTAGAGTCTTCTCCTAGTGCTTGTGCCTAGAATCCTTTGATTCAGTTAAATGTGTCCTTTGTGTGGAAGTTGTGGCGGGATCGGGCCCTAACAATTGACAATCTTATAAGGTGAAGTATGGTGATTCCTAACAGGTGTTGCTTATGTATGCCGGATGTAGAATCTTCCGGGCATTTATTCCTTCATTGCCCATGGGTAGCTAGGTTATTGGGGTGACATGGGTTCAGCCGGAGTCCATCTGCCTATTCTTTGATTGTTGGTCTTTTCAAAGAAACAATCGTTTAAGTAATATTGGTTGTCAGTTGTGGAAGTTAGTTCCAGCAACAATGTGGTGGTCGATCTGGGAGGAGAAGATAGAAGAGTGTTTGATAGCATCTCGGGTAAATTTCGTATGGTGTTGGATGGTATCCTCTCAAAGCTCTTTGATTGGCTTTACGGCTCATCTAAAGAGAACCATCCTCCTTTCGCGTCTTGGATCTATTCTTGGGACAACTCCATCTTTCTTCCTGCTTAGATTTATTTTGCTTGTATTTTTCACCCTTTTCTAGCATGACTCATGCTAGTGTTTTGTTTCTTCGTTTTGGTTTGCTAATATATTATCTTATTTCTCAAGAAAAAAAAAAAATCCAACGATTCCGGAGTGGAGTTCCCTTCCCATCTCATATGGGTTCCCTTCCTCTTATCAAAGGTGGGGTTTTCATGTCGTTATTATTTTGGAATCGGTTTCCAACCCTTGACTTCATCATTAGTAGAGGATTCCAATGGCCTAATCACTGTTCTTTGTGCTGTCAAGACTCAGAGACATCAGACCATTTATTCCTTCATTGCCCCTAAGCAACTGTTGTTTGGTCTTTCTGGAAAGATTCGGGATCTCTTGGGAGATGCCGAAATCCACCTCCAACCTTCCTTCTTGTTGGTTGAATCACTCTTTCTGAAAGCTTATCTTAAAGGGGTATGACAATTTGGAAGGGGCTTCCTCCCATTATCTGTTGGTATTTATGGGGGGTGAGGAATGCACGCATCATTGAAGATTCAAAGATCGAAATCAAGCCAGAAAGGGTGCTGTCTATGATCCCAAGCTGATTCAGCAACCTTCCCTTATTTAAAGATTTTAAATACTCTCAATGGCTTTTGGATTAGGACAGCATCATGTTTGTATAGAACCTTGTTTAGGGCGGCATTCCTCATGTTGGTCATAGGCTAGTTTCTCTTTTGCTTTTATCAATGAATTTCCTTTCTTATCGATAAAAAAAAAAAAAAATTCCTTGAACCAGCTTAATTCTTTGAGGACACCTTTCCACATTCCAACGCCATAAGTGTTTTCAATTGTATTGCTAAACCATCCCGACACATGTACTCCATATTTGGCAGCTATAACTACTCTCCATATAGCATTCTTATCTATGGCAAACCGCCATAACCATTTAGCTAGTAAGGCTTTATTCATGCTCTTCAAAGATTGAACTCCAAGTCTTCCGTACATTGTAGGTTGGCATATACGCTTCCAACTAATTAAAAGAAATTTTGTACTGCCATCAAATGCATCCCACATAAATCGTCTCATGATTTTCTCTAACTGCTTCACTACATTGCAAGGGCCTAAGAATAAGGAAAAAGTTTATAGCTGCATGCTGGTCATGACACCTTTAATCAGGGTGAGCTTTCCTCCGTTTGATAAATACCACCCTTTCCATGTCAACAACCTCTTCTCCAATCTTTCAATGACTAGATCCCATATTCTCTTAGACCTATAGCATTCA
Source organism: Platanus orientalis (assembly GCA_025762735.1). Classification (NCBI taxonomy): domain Eukaryota; kingdom Viridiplantae; phylum Streptophyta; class Magnoliopsida; order Proteales; family Platanaceae; genus Platanus; species Platanus orientalis. The sequence goes on along the minus strand of JAOXJP010236850.1, from coordinate 16,058 downwards.
CCCAGAGGCAAACCCAGATAGGTAGAAGGAAGAGAAGACGGTTGACACCCCATTATTTCTGCAAGAGCTTTAACTGATTGAGTGTACCCAACCCCCTTCAGTTTAGATTTATGCAAACTGATTTTGAGACCAACACTACTTCAAAAATCAACAAAATACATCTTATATTCTTCACTTGTTCAGCATCACCCTCCATAAAAAACAAAGAATCATCCACAAATTGCAATAGGGAAATGGATGGACTAGATGGGTTGAGTGTACAACCTCTCACCAATCCTTCTCTCCACTTTGACTACCAATCTACTCATTACTTCTGTCACAATATTAACTAAGAATGGCGAGAGTGGGTCCCCTTGTCACAAACCCCTACTACTTAAAAAAGCCTCTTGGGGTACCATTAATCAGGATTGAGAAAAATGTCATCAATATACATACCTTGATCCAGTTGCACGATCTCCGACTGAATCCCATTCTGATCATTATATCTTCTAAGAAAGCCCAACAAACATGATCATACTTTTTTTTTTCATATTAACCTAGCACAAAATCCCTTCCTTTTTCTCCTTAATCCAAAAATCTATACGTTCATTTGCAATTAGAGAACAATCAATGCTCTGCTTTCCTCGCACAAAAATATTTTCATTATGATGTAGATTATAGGAGAGTTGGTTTTTTAAGGTGTCTATTGAGATGTTTTGAAGCAGTCTCAAGCCTCAAAGTCAATCTAGCCAAAAGCGAAATGTATGGGGTGGGACACGCAAAATCTTACTAACTTGATGTGTGTGTTCGAGTGTAAAATTAGAGAGTTTTCCTAGTCTTATCTAGGCCTCCCATCACGTTATGTTCCCAATTAAAAAAAAAAAAAGTGTGGGAACTAGTTGTAGATAGGGTGAGAAGAAAACAAGATTCTTGAAAAAGCTCCCTTACTCTTGAAAGGTGGTAGACTAACTGTTACAAAGAGTTCCTTGGTTCATGTTCCTAACTGCTTCTTGCTTTTTACAATTCCACATCCAATAGCTTTAAAGATTGAGCAAAGTTTTAGGAATTTTCTGTGGAATGATATGATGGAAGCTAGAAAATATCACCTAGTGGATTGGAAGAAAGTTTGTAGCCTAATGGAAGCAAAAGCTCTTGGTCTAAGAAGGTTGAAATTTCACAACTTAGCTCTTCTTGGGAAATAGTTGTGGCAATTCGAATTGGAAAAACAAAGTATATGGACATAATTGATAATTAAAAAGTAGGGGCTGTATTTTAAGTGGAAGCCTAAGGAGGTGAGGATGAGTCATGGGGTAGGTCTTTGGAAATCCATTAAAAAAGGGTTTGTTGACTTCACTAAATTTTCTAAGCTAAATAATGAGGACATCGTGCCGCGTGGCAGCCTCAGGACATATCACTGCAGGAGGAGGGTCCCACTAACACTTTGGATCTAGTAGGATGCTTGGGGAGAGACACATGTTCTGCTAGAGCTGATTTAGAGGTTTCCAAAGTTATATTTTATGTGAGACATGTGGGCCTCACATGTGATTTGGTGGGGTCCACACATGTAGACACATGAGGGGACATCATTGGCCTTCATGAAAGTCCAAGTTGTTGTTTATGGTCTTTTGTTTGAGTTGTTTTTTCTCCGTTTTAGTTCATATTTTATTAGTTAGTAGGGTCTAGGACATAAATGTCATTTATATTTATGTTTTTTGTCATTTATATTTATGTTTAGGAGGTTATTGTCAAGGCCATATAAATTGGGTTTAAATAGTCAACCAAAGGAGGGAGAAGGCCACGACTTGGAAAGTCTTTGTATTAGGAAAGCTGTTTTTTATGCTTTAAGGTTTTGGTCTTTAAAAGGGGAGATAACCCCATTTTATTCACATGACTAGTTATGAAATAAAGAACTGCCTTTTGTTCGTCACGAGTGGCTCCATCTTCTTCAAGCTGAACCTTGGCTTGAAATCTGATAGGGAATACCAAGTCATGGGTAGGGATTACACTACAAAAAGATACCACCCTTTGTATTCTTTTTCTTCTTCTTCGTCTTCATCTTCTTTTCCTTCTTTCATCACCATTTGTTGTTCCAACCAAGATTCAAAGTTTCGGTTTCGGTTAAGGTTTCAATCCCCATGGAAACGGAAATGTATCGTGGAAACCATGGAAACGTATCGGAAACCATGTAAAAATCATGAAAATCGGGGAAGCTTTATGAAAACATTGGAAGCTCTTGATGGAACTTCAAGAAATGATAGAATAAACACTAATACACACATATGTATCATTACATATGCAAAACAATCATTTATGATGGTTGTTGGGAATCGATACCCTCATTAAATACGCATAAGAAATAAAATAAAAAATACTATAAAACATGGGAGAAAACAAAAAATAAAACATGAACTTTATGTTTTCTTATGTTCTCTCTTATTTACTATATTACTTTTTTTACATTTTTTAATGTTTTTTTATTTTATAATTAAATAAATAAATAACTCTTTTTCAAAAAAGTACCATATTTTAAAATTACGTAGATCTTGTATGCTTATATCATATACAATCAAACCAAACCATGTGCATTTGGTCTGATTTTCATTTTTTTATTGTTTACTGATTTTTTATTATTAATTTATTAAAAAAAATTGTGAATGTAGAGATTGGGTTATAAGATGCAATATTTAAAAAAACTATCCTTAAAATTAATTGGGACTTACCAAAGTTCTTGATTTCAAGTTCAATCCAAAGTAAAATCACAATTTTTTATCGAATGGACTCAAAACCCTTGAATCTGAATGTAAAAAAAAAAGATGAACAATGGATTCTATAGAGGTTGGCATTAGTTTCCTTTGGTTTCGATACAGTATCAGTGGGTTTCCATTAATACCCTTCAAAAGTTAACATTTTATTGACAAAAAATACATGGTATCAATGAGAGGTACTAATGGTATCATTGAAACCATGTAGTTTTTAAAATATATATTGGTTTCGTATTGGAACCCATGGAAACGGAAACATATCAGTAAGTTTCGATGGTTTTGTGTCGATACTTGAAACTATGGTTCCAACCTGCCATACCCTAATCACTCCATCAAATGTGTTCGTTTTCCCCCATCAAACCTTAATTTCACCACAAACCATCAACCACGTCATTCTCCTTCACCTTTTGAGTAATTTTCTCATTAAACCCCAAATCCATGACACCATAACCTGTGTCATACCCTGCAACACTTTCCTCTTCTGGTTTTATCATTAGACCCCAATTTTCTTTAGCCAATACCCCTTACAGCAGTATCATACCACATCAGAAAATATCCCCCTCCACCAAATCACACATACCGGTGATAGACCTGCAGCTTCTCTTGGAGTTTTGAGATCACCTGGGGATTCTTTAATTATATATCTGCAGCAGACGTAGATAATTAATATTGACGTAGATAATTAATATTAGGTGTGTTTTGCTGATTGGAAGAACGTATACTAAGGCATATGTGTGCTTGCTGCCCCATACTATATTTCCGAGTGTTGTTGCTGATCAACTCTCCACAAGAATGGTGCTGATTATGCAAGTTCCTGTTGTCTAAAGTTACCATGAAGGGCAGTTCAGAACTACTACAGAGCTAATATCTGTGACACAAGGCTTACTGTTTGAGGTATCATCACAGTGTTGCTTCTCCAAAGAATCTCCATAATTGATAATTAATACCCTATCTTGCTGTTCTTGATCATACATAAAGCCTACCCCTCTGAATTACTTCTGCAGAAAATTCTGGGCTATCCTATACCTGCAACAGTTTCCAGATCAAATGCCGACCTGCTACAGAAACTAAACCAAAGTATTATGGCAGTATCCATAACACCCTGAGTTTGATTCCTATACCCTACAGTTTGCCTACATTCTTTATACATCTGTCAAAACCCTCTTAAAGCTGAACACAGTCTTTTATTGTCTTCTACTGTCTTTGTCCTACTTTTGTTACGATCTGTAGGCCCTATTTTCAGTTTGTTATGACCCATATTGAACCTCTGTTTTCCCCTTTAATTAATTTTCTTGCAGCTTGTTTAACCCAAGTTGATACCCTCATTTTGTCATAATACTCCTGCTATTTACCCTTATTTAGTTGGTCTTTGATTCACTGACTGGTTTGTTGATCCTTTAGTTTGATGGTAAGCTCAATAGTTGCATTATACCTTATTTGTTGATTACTTATTTGCTTTCATATTTTGTGTTCTGAATTGCAATTATTACTTGATTTCTTAATGATCGTAACATGTACTTGAGTTGAGAATAGGAATCTAGTTTATTCTGTTGCATTGCTATGAGTAATTACTTGAATCTCTTATTGCATCTGATTTCACACATATGCTGCATCACTAAAGCTGGGTTCTGGGGAGACAATAAAATTTTGGATTGATAACTGGTGTGAATCTGCCCCTCTCAAGGTAATGTTTAATAGGATGTACTTGATAGCGGCTAACAAACAGGGTGTTGTAGGTGAACATGTTGACCCAAGTACAGGTAATTGGGCGTGATGTCCTAATCTTAGGCAGAATCTTCACGACAAAGAGGTAAAGAAGCTGTTATGTCTTTTAAATTTTTTGAAGGACTTTAGATCAAATCCGAGAGATGTAGATAGGAGGATTTGGACTGAAACTACAAGGTAAACTTTCAGTTAAAACTTTCTATTCAGCTTAATAATCTCGGAAGGTCTCCTATTTCCCAGCAAAATTATTTGGTGGCCTAGTATCCCTTCCAAAGTGGCTTTTTCTCCTTTGGAATTCATTCCTGATTAGAATTCTCACAAAGGATAATCTTAAAATGAGAGTTTAGCAGGTGGAAAACGGTGTGAAATGTCTTAGGAAGGAGGAATCTGTGGATCATCTGTTTATTAAATGTGAAATGGTTTATAAAGTGTAGAATATCTTTTTCACCCAGCTAGGTGTAAGCGGGACATTTCCCTCAGACTTCAGGGGTCCAATCACCAAATGGCAGCTAGTGGGTACAGAAGAGGCCTTCAGTGATGTTCGGAGATCCCTTCCAGAGGCCGTGTTGGTGTATCTAGAAGGAAAGGAATAGAAAAATTTTCAAGAACATGGGTGGTCTTTCGTGAAGGGCTCTTTCTCTTCTAGCATGTAACACCCTTCTGGAGTGGTGCCTTTTTTTTTTTTTTTTGATAAATGACAATGATTTTATTAAAGATCAAAGAAAACTAATAATACAACAACATAAGCAAGAAGCCAAACAAACATCAGTCAGGAGTACAGTCAGTTCCCATAACAATAAAAGACAATTCCAACCCCCCCCCCCATTAGCCAAAGTGTTTTGGTCTCTTGTAACATGATGCCACGTGATGCCCAAAGACTTGGATAAGTCGTGGTGCTTAATTAAGAGAACTGTCGAGAAGGAGTATTGGGATGTCCTTTGGGAAGAGATTTATGATATTCTGGGGTAATGTTTTGTATTTGTTAAGATGTTATTCTTTTCTCCTGTGATTTTGTTTTGCTATTCACCTTTCTGGTGAATGTTTTAAAAATTCTAAATCTAACCATTCACAGTAATAATAATAATAACAACAACAATAATAAAAGGAGGCAAGTAGAGAATGGAAGCCCCCCCTTGTCCTAAAAAGGTGACTGTAATTAAATTATACTTTAAACAAAAAAAAAAAAACCTTCAAAGTACATGTTAATTTCCTCATATTCTATGTTTCAGTATGTAAGCTTAAAAAGTGATTCCAGAGCCCAACAATCCATAATAACGGTCAAACACCTATTAGAAAAACAAAATCATATTGTCAACATCCAGTAATATGTTGTTGTGTTTCCTGACACCTTTTATAGGAGTGCAAAGTTCCTTTGGCACATGCCAAGGAGTGTCATGCCATGCCAAAGAGTATTGGAACATGTCATGGTGTTGACACAGCTAGAACCCTTAGTTTCAAGGTGTCTCGAGAACGCTGCTAACAACTCACATTTGTTTCCCTGTCAAAGCAAATGGATACCCTGCTACGAGGCCATTCTCAAACCAATTTGAAAAAATAACTTACACATTGCATGATATTAGACACTCTGTGTATACACAAAGCAACCACTAGCTTCTATCGTTTGTCTTTTTCATTTAAAAACCTTTGCTTATCAGAAGGGTAAGGTTCTACAGTTCATAGCAGTTGATACAAGGAAAATAGCAAGATGATAAATGATTTAAAGGAGGTGAGGAAATCCTTTAAATGAGGCATTTCAACAAGAATTTATGTACCATAAGCACTATTTGCTGTGGCCGCAGCTGCAGAAAGTAAGCTATCATAGCAGTTTCTCATGTCTTGCATGTCCTGCAAACATAATACCAAATCAAACATAGAACAACAAACTTCCAAAGAAGGCAATAGATATAAGAAGTTAGGCTAGAAAGAAAAGAAAACAGATTGACAAGTTTTCAATTGTCAACAAAAGTATATAGCATATTGCATCATGATCGGGAACGCTAGGACATGATATTAGTAGTTGCCTCTAGTGCTTTTAGCCTGTGCCACAACCCACCAAAGTCACCTAAGCTAGTATAGAAACACTTTCTCATAATTGATACTATCGATAACCTGTAACACAATTGCAACAATCCAAGGCCAGCCCTTCACCAAACCGGACTTCAATATCTAATTTCTTTTTCTTTTCTTTTTTTATTTTTATTTTTTTTGGATCAATAACAGAGGAAGATTTCATTAGAGAAAACAAAATAAGAGAAATACAGGGTACATTCAGCACCAAATGGACCACAATACATGACATGTCTAGAGACCCCACCCTTGGTTAGATGTTCAGCAAGATCATTTGGGATCTAGGAACAAGAAAGAATGAGAAATTCAATTCTTTCACTAGATCTCTGATATCATGACTAAACCTCGTTAATCGCCAAGGTCCCATACAAGATCCCTCACCCCACTTAATAGCAGAGAACGAGTCTCCTCAACAATAGCTCCCACCAAGCCCAACTCCCTAAGAACTCTCAGCCCATGAAGCAAAGCTTCCCCCATTGACGAATTGCAAAAACCTGCAGGACCAGAGTAAAACCAAACACATTGGCCTTCATCATTTTTAATAGCACCACCATATCCACCGGGACTGGGGTTGCCAAGGCTGGACCCATTAAAATTCAGCTTGAAGGAGGGGACAGCCAGCCAGAGCTAATCCCCTTCCTCATCCTATCACAAAGAAAGGAACAAGCACTCCAGTCCCTAATAATATCGTTCAGCTGAATATCTTTAAAACTCCTTTGAACAAGCAACCCAATTAGAGACTTCCAACTTGATTGATTCCACCACCAGCACATCATCCTTCTTACCTTCAAAGATGCAACCACTTCTCTCCTTCCAAATGCCCCATAGGACCCCATGGAGGAGAGCATTCCAAAGAAGCCTACCCCTAAAGCCCAAAAAGTTGCTATACCATTGATGCACAAATCCATAGTGATGCAGGATGACTAACCACTTTCTCTACAAGCTCGAACTGATAGAGGGATGTGAATCAATCCCTTTATCTTATAGCCCAAGCTAAGCTAGACCCTCGGTCGAACCCTCCTTCGTGGGCCCCACCTCTCATGGATCCCGTCTTTCACAGGTCGCCCGCCTCTCACAAGTCACCCCACCCCAAGTGTGCCCCTGTCTCTCACAGGTTGCCCCACTCGAGCCCAGTGTGAAAGTGCCCCTACATTAATCACCCCCGATGAGGAGTTTCGAACATGAGACCTCCTGCTTTGATACCACTTTGATGCAGGATGACTAACCATTTTCTCTAAAAGCTCGAACTAATAGAGGGAGGCGAATCAATCCCTTTATCTTATAGCCCAGGCTAGGCTAGGCCCTCGGTCGAACCCTCCTTCATAGGCCCCACCTCTCATGGATCCCGCCTCTCACGAGTCACCCCACCCCAAGTGTGCCCCCGTCTCTCACAAACTACCCCCCTTCAGCCCAGTGTGAAAATGCCCCTGCATTACATAGTCATTGAGTATGACCCAATGAAGTTGCATGAGGAATAAATAGTGACACCAATGACATAAGCAAACTTGCAATGAAGGAACAAATGACAAGGGGATTCCGCTTCATTCATATACATAAGAAAAAATATTATAAGAGAGCATCATTTATGACCTTTTTTTGCAGCATGTCATTAGTGTTGACTTTCTTCAAGGTTACCATCATTTCCATCTCCCACGTCCAATTTAACATAATCAATTGGAACCTCTCATAAATTTTTACATTTTACTTTTCTTATTCTTTTTTTGTCATATCACTTCTGACATTAATTACCATGAAGAAAGCAAATACACTCTCCAATTAGGTTTCCATTATTTAATTCCTCTGCAATATTTACAAAAGTTTATGGGTCAATAGTTCTTCCAAATTAATTGAAAGAGCATCAAAATATTCTTCTTTTTGGCTCATGGTACCCTAACTGTATGCCGAGACAATAATGAAGCTTTTTCGGTAGTCTTTCTTTCTCTCTTCATGGCCTGGCTCCTTCCTTCCCATCAAAGGTTGTGAGGGGATCTTAAACCTCTTCTAAGGTGGCCTTTTTGTGGGGATTGCATCTCTGAACTAGATCTTGATGGTCGATCATCTCATCAATTAAAAAATTCTCCTACTTAATGTGTCCATCAAGTGTTTAGAGGACGATGAGGCAATCAACTTATTGCTGCCTTTCTCATTTGCTCAAAGATTTTGGAGATGTTTTTGGTCCCTTTATGGTTTGCCCAATGCCATGTGTATTGCATATGCATGTATTGAAGCCACTCAAAGGATGGTAGTGTAAGAGTCACTATAAGAAGGGACATATTTTATAAGAGTTGAACCCTTGGGCAGTGGCTTGGAACATTTGAAAGAAAGGAATCTAAAAAACTTCAAAAACAGATCTAAGCAATGTGAAGTAGTTGTAGAGAGAGTTCAGCAATTGCTACGCTACTCTGAATGATGGGTTTCATATGAGGTTTTGGAAAGATCTTTGGTGGGGCAACCTCACCCAAACCTAAGTGTCTTCCTATCCCTGTCTCTTTAGCAAATCCTCCCAAAATAGGCCATTGTGGCTGATATTCTTTCTAATTCATCATCAGACCTTTTTTAAAATCTGATTTTTTCTAGAGAATTGTTTGAATGGGAGGTTTCCATTGTGGCAAATCTATTGGATCACGTTAAGGATGTGCTTACATCCCAATTTGAGCCTAATTCGAGAATTTGGAGTCCCTCATCTTCTAGGATATTCTCCACTAAGTCATTCTTCTTAATCCTCTCTCAGGAATCTCCCTCCCCCTCCTTATTACCTAGCCGAAAGACATAGAAATCCTTGGCTCCTCCCCATGTTAAAGTTTTCACTTGAATAGCAATTCTAAATGCAACACTATGGATGTTTTGAAAAGGAGTCCTTAAAAGGCTCTTTCCCCTAATATATGCATTCTATGTGGGAAAGATGGCAAATTGGGTAATCACATTTTCCTTCATTATCAGTTTTCAAGAAGAATTTGAAGTTTTATTATCTCAGCTTTCAATTATGCTTGGGTGATGGGTGGTGGTTGCCTTGGCCCCAAAGCAAAATTGTTCTTGGAAGCATTGCTTCAAGGGGCGTTATAGGGTATATGGAAAGAAAGAAATAGGAGAATGTTTCAAAAAAAGAAGAGGGGTCCTTTGGAAGTGATTGACTCAATCATTATTGAAAGTGAACCCTTAAAAGCTATTAATTGGGCTGGATTGTCACGGCCAAATTTTTCTCTATGTCAAAACCGTGTGGCACCTCAACAATCACCCAGCCAAGGTCAGCCTTTTAGCCATCTGAGTCCTTCAATTGACCCATCGACATGTCCCATGTGCACTGACTACTCAACAACTTCGGCGCTCATGCCGTGTCATTGATGCGCACCTCAAATGACCCTGGAGTCCTCCACACTCCGCCTATACACCCACCGAAGGCCATAGCACCTTACCCGTGCGACATGCCTTTCCACGCAAGACCCCGCCCCCGAATCTTGCTATGCCACCATCGTGGCTATCCAAGGTCAAGCCAGGATTTTGCCCAACACAAAGACAAGGCACACCCGAGCACACCAAGACAACATGATAGCCCACTCGGCTCCCCACGGGTTGCTACTGTCGCATAGCGCATGCTAGTAGCACCCGTGTGGGCTAACCTTCACCCTCATGTGAATGCGCGGTGCCGCCCCACTAGGCTCCCAAGCACTGTCCCATGAAGGGACCCAACCCCCAAGGGAACTCATGACACCACCTTTGTGCATGCCAAGAACCGCTCCCAACCCAAGTTGAAGAATGCCTCGCAGTTTAAGCTCATGCTGGCTAGGAGCATGTTGTCTACGCATAGCCACAATCCGTTGTGCCCACTATGCCTTGGCATGCCTCCAGCCTATGCCAAGGGCCTGGGTGCCTCAAGACACCCACACCTCCTTAAGGTGTATGTTAAGCCTTTCTGGGATTGCCAGAAGGGAACATCACCGGATACAAAAAAATCATATTGCACCTATTTACGAGAATGTCATCATGTTACATGTTAGGCCAACTGTGCCACACATAAGACCACCTGTGCCCCATGCCTCAACATGTTCGTGTCATCCTCCCCCACTTGTCTAGTTGACACCCTCGTCAACACACCCACAACAAGTGCTTATTTCGGCTTGCATACCTCTCCCCTACCTTGACCACTATCGATCAACACCTAGTACCACACTGAACTCGGCTAGGATCCTCTGTACACCGCCTACTCCACAACCGACCACAATCTATCCCATGCACACCAAGTGCTAAACTTTGGCTTGCATACCTCTCCTCTGCCTCGACCACTCCCAATCATTGCCCAGTACCAAACTGAACTCGGCTAAGAAACACTATACACGGCCTACTTAATGACCAACCCTGGTCTCCAAGACACTCCACGCGCCACCCTGCACAATCCATCGCACAGAAACACCTTAATGTACACAGTCCGTTGTGTACGTGCACGTTCCGTTGTGTACGTGCACGTTCCGTTGTGCACCAAAGTCCAATCAATCTTAGCATCTGCGGCTTCAGACATCTTTTGAACACGACTCAGCCAGCAAACAAACCCAGCCCAAGCTCCGCTCTGCCCTAGATATTAGCCTAAACTTCGGCTTACCCCAAGGCACAATCCTCAGACCACTTCGCGTACCTCGCGCCCAAACGCTTAGCTCTCCCAAACCAAGCTCTGACTCAGTCTATCGAGCCACGGATCTCTCCCCCAAGATCCACTACCCATGCACCTCTCAAGGTGTGCCAGATTTTTCTCTCTGTCAAAACCATGCGACCCTCAACCATCACCTAGCCAAGGTCAGCCTTTTAGCCATCTGAGTCCTTCAACTGACCCATCGACATGCCCCATGTGCACTGACTACTTAGCCACTTCGGCGCCCATGCCGTATCATTGAAGTGTGCCTTAAACGACCCCGTAGTCCTCTACACTCTGCCTATACGCCCACCGAAGGCCATGGCACCTTATACGCGCATCATGCCTTTACACGCAAGACCTCGCCCCCGAGTCTTGCCATGCCACAACCGTGGCTGTCCAAGGCCAAGCCAGGATTTTGCCCAACACAAGGACAAGACACACCCGAGCACACCAAGGCAACGGGATAACCCACTCGACTCCCCACAAGCTGCCACTATCGCATAGCGCATGCTAGTAGCACCCGTGTAGGCTAACCTTCACCCTCAGGTGAATGCGCAGTGTCACCCCACTAGGCTCCTAAGCACTGTCCCATGAGGGGACCCAACCCCCAAGGAAACTCATGGCACTACCTTTGTGCATGCCAAGAGCCGTCCCTAACCCACGTTAGGGAATGTCTTGCAGTTTAAGCTCATGCAGGCTAAGAGCATGCTGCCTATGCATAGCCACAATCCGTCGTGCCTACTATGCCTTGGCATGCCTCTAGCCCATGCCAAGGGTCTGGGTGCCTCAAGACACCCACCCCTCCTCAAGGTGTATGTTAAGCCTTTTTGGGATTGCTAGAAAGGAACATCACCGGGTACAAAAAATCATACTGTACCTATTTACGAAAATGTCATCATGCCACATGCTAGGCCAATTGTGTCATACACTTAGGCCACCTATGCCCCATGCCTCAACATGTCCGTGACAAGATGGCTTGAAGCTCAACTTGCTTGGCCCGAAATTTGAGTATGCTAGGTAAGTATGACTTTGGGCTGGGCCAAGTTTGGACTGAGATTTTAGGCCGAAGTAATGTTCGGGTCAAGTTCTGGCAAGCCTTAGCCCAGCCCAACCAGTATATCACACACACACACACACACACACACACACACACACACATATATATATATATATATATATATATAAAGATTGCATAGAAACGAGAGAGAGGGCAATAGAAATCCAAGTCCTTTCTTTATTAGAACCCATTTGAGAAACACTAAATCAAGTCTATCAGATGCTTTTATCCAGATCTATTGGATATTAAGTCTGGTAATTAGATTTTTCCTTTTCTGTCCATTGGTAATCTTATCAAAGTACTTTGTGTAGCCATCACCATCTTCAATCCATTTGGATTTAGATTTCTGACTCCAATATATCTCCTCACATGTTAAAAGCACTTCCATTTCAGCTAACAGGTCTCTTCCCCTTGACTTTAGCTCCTTGGACAGCCTATCTTCCTCCTCATTTTTCTTATCAAGGAATTAAACTTCATCCTATATTCTATTCTTGTTCCGATGCAGCCTCCCAAATGTCAATTTGTTTCATTCTATCAATCTTTCTTTTTTTAACATGTTGACACTTTCTCAAGAATTTAAAGTTCTCCTATCTCTGCACTTCACACTCCTATTATTCATCCACAATCTCTTTAAAAGAAGAATGAAGAGTCCACATATTTTGGAGCATAGCTTATCTTTGTTGTGTTTAGCATTATTGGCCAATTTTCCTAACTTCGAAGGCAGTTTTAGACGTACTTCTTGAAAATAATGTGGATATTCATACCCCAATCCATGGTAACCAAAAATCTTTTTAATAGGCATAATATTGGATTTTCCTATCCATATCTTTCCCAGAACCATATTATGGTTTTCCAATGAAACAATTCTACATTCAGCACCATCAAAATATTTTCCTTGTTCGAATTGAATAACAAAACCTTCTCCATAGTCCATAATATTTGCAGAAAAGTTGATCTATGGCATCTTGCAATATCTTCTCAACAAAACTTGTGGCTATCCTGTTCCCTTCATACTTGTCACTAATTAGAACCTTTGATTGCCTTCCTGAAAGGGTCAACAAATCTAGTCCTAACTCCTAATATCTAAAATCATCTCCCAAGCTTTGCTCTGATATAGCTGAAGAAGCAAACAAAATATAGGATCCTTTGGCCCTGATACCACACTAATGCAAGACCAAAGCTCTGATACCAAACTAATGCAATACCAAGGCTCTGACCAAGAGCTCTAATAGAGAAGTTGTAGGAAAAAGAAAATTACATAAAAAATAGAAACGAAGAATGGGCTTTTTTTTTGGATATCTAAGTATGGGGTGGTTCTTGTTCTACATCACTGTCCTACATTAGTTTCCTTCTGAGAATGAACCTAAGAATGCTCTAAGATATAGACCAATGCCCTAAGGCAATGCATGACAAAATGCATTGATTAATTCTTGCCATGTTTAAAGAAAATGGGTAGGACATTCATAGAAATGAGGTCCAAGTAATTGCCTTCTGATACGGAAAAGAAGCACAAAGCAACTGGCTTAATGCAATGGCAACTAAATACATAGGTACATGTATATTATCTGTAAGCCAGAAAGCAACTGAGATAAGAGTGTCATCTGCCAAAGATCCACAAGGACATAACAACTACATAAAAGACCAGGTTCTGGATGTTTATACTGTGACATGACCAAAGATCATCAGTGTTTTCCCGTTGTCAAGTTTGCATTTGTTAGCTTCAATAAGCACGGGAAGGAAGGGAGGAGTATACAGAGAGACAACATTAGAGTTGGTAACTGAGTTTTGGCAGAGAGTAAGAACAGAACTAAATCAATAATAAATAAGCAACTAATGTCCATAAGCGAGATGAAAAAGTAACGAGATAAAAACCATTTAATTAACTGGAAAGCTCAAACTAACTAAGCGAAACAAATATAAATTGGACACGCAAAATGCAATCCAGCACCTTGGAAACCCAACCCAACCCAACCCAACAATTAAATGACCTTCGAGAGAACAAACTTAGATGCATCAGAAACATCACTTGAGTGAGAAACCTCAAACAACAGTGAAGTTGTAGAGGATCAAGAGGAAGACTTCCCTGGTTACTAACAAGTTTTTCAAAGTGATCCACACAAAAAAGAGAGTAGACAGAATTTTCAAGATTACAGCAAAGGTCATGAATCTTCGTCACTTGCTCAGTAAAAAGCGAAACGTCGAGACATAACCATCAAATGCAGAAAGACAACCAAAGGCAGGATCTTCGGAGTCTCATGATCAGTGGTTTAAGAAAATTTTTCATTATTCAATTCCAAATCATACAGGTTCGTGGTTCTAATTCTTAAAATCAAATAATGCTCCGTTGAAAACCCTAAAATTCACAGGTGCTTCATGAATCCAATGCTTGGGAAACAAAAACGAGTCAGTTTTTAATAGAATTAGAGCATTGCCCAAAAGAGAATGTCTTAGAGAGAAGGAAGAAGAATACTTGTGATGCCTGAGCGAGCTCGTCCAACAGCACCGAAGGTTGCTGATCTTGTTTCTCTTTTGCATCGTTCTTGTGAAGTGCGAATCCTCGCAGTTTCTTCAGAGACGACTTCATTGATTCTCAGCAACCCCAAAGCCTCTCTCTTTCAGAGAATCCAAAACCTAGAAAAATCACAGCTCGAATCTGACGATGAAAACCTGAAATCGAATCGAATCGATCTCCGGAATAACTCCATTTTGGGAACCTCCTTCTTTTCCCTCTTATTGGGTCAAAACAGAGAGAGAGAGAGAGAGAAGAGAGAGAGAGAGAGTTACGAAAGAAGGAAAGAAAGAAATTCGGGAAATTGGCAAAGCAGATGCGTTTTCTCCGTTCTCTCTTCCAACTCCTCAGCTCGGCTTGGCTAATGCCCAATTGAGCCGCATTGACGATGACCCCACTCTCGAATCAATGGGTCCTACTTGAAAGCCAAGCCAGGACCGAGAAGGATTTTGTCCGCCTCCGCTCGAAGAAGATTGTGTCGTTCCCCTTAACTAACGCTAACCTCCGTTGGTGTTGGGAGCAGACACATCAGTGTAAATCACTTTTTTGTTGTTGATGTGTCCTTAACGAATGCCTAATGTCTGTTCATGTGTAAGGGGTGACACATGGTGTTGAAAAAGTGATTTAAACTTTTTGAAAGGGTAATTTTTTGCCTCGGATTTGATGCAATTCCCTTATTAAACGATTAAGATCCAACTTGGATCAAGGGTGCACACATCAGCATCAAAAAGTGATTTATACTTTTTTGGATGTTTTTTACTTTTCCACAGTAGTGTATCCACCTCAGGTGCGGGACAGACCTTAGTCAAGCACTCTTAAGTCTCTGTACACATATTGTGCATGAATTTTGTATGCCCAGAAGCGAAGGGATTCATTTCATTAAGGGATCATACCAAATTTTGGAGGTGATTTTTACTTTTTGACACCATCTATTTGCCCATATATATGGATGGACCTTAGGTGTTTGTTAAAGAGACAGGACAAATACCCTCTACAATGGGGTGCAGAGTACACTGTCTCATGAGGGGGGTCGAGCCGAACATTTTTTGTGTACCCACCTGATGCAGAGTGCACCGTCTCACAGATTAGACATGCTGCATTGGTGCTTGAAAAGGTCAATAGATCGAGTGGTCATAGTAATTCAATCAGGTTGTTGACCATGGATCTAGTGGGCCCCACTACTCATGTCGCAAGAGGAAAAGAGAGAGAAGAAAAAAAAAGGCAGCTTCCAATTGAGCTGGGCCGAGTAAGTCTGCGTAGGCTTTTCCTTTTTTTAAACGCATATGGTCTGCGTAAGCTTCCGAAGCAATTGATCATTTGGCTTCTTAAATAGGG
>JAOXJP010236839.1:0-23802 GCA_025762735.1 Platanus orientalis | reverse complement strand
GCTACAACCCACATGGAAAGAATAGGGGAGCCTAGGAGATGGCATCAACCCTTGGAGAGGAGAAAATGGCCACAACCACACCTTAGAAACACCCAAATATTCAAAAATAATTCTTTAATATTCACAATCAAATTATGGGGGAATGATTGCCTTTAAATAGGCTTAAAATCTGAAAAAATTAGAAACTTGCTAAAATTAGAAACTTCTTAAAATCCTAAACTTGCTAGTCAAGTTTTCTAAAAACATCAAACTTTCTAAAAACTTATTTTCCTAAAAATTCAAATTTAAGACTTTCTAAAAACACTATTCCCGTTTTTAGTGACCAACATTTAGTAATTTGGTCATAACTTTCCCAAATCAGCTCGGATTTGCACAATCTAGGTCTCATTAGAAAGGTAACTAAATAACCTATCTAATTACACTAAAATTAAGCTAAAAAGTCAAGTTTTGACCATAGAAAAATGGGGTCCAAAGTGAAAAACGGGATTACAACTAAAAACCCAAAAAAAACTAAACTAACCATGGCACTATTGGCCTCATTACAAAATTAACCCAGCCCTTAAATAATTAAAACAGCCCATACATAACACAAAACTTAAACCTTGCTCTCTTGTGTGGTGGCACATACATAAGTCGCATAATGTTATCAGCATCAGTCCCAATTGGATATACTAACCTAGTTAAGGATATGTATGATGGAACAATAACTAGTGTTAGACAATTGGGGGAGAGACAAGTGAGTTTGCGATCACAAGAGGCTTGTACCGCAGGTTAGTGTTGACTTCGTACCTTTTTGCCTTAGTTATGGATGAGTTGATTAGACATATACAGGAGGAAGTGCCACGGTATATGCTATTTGCTGATGATGTTGTGTTGATTAACGAGACTATAGAGGGGGTAAATGCCAAGTAAGAACTATGGAGGGATGTTTTAGAATCAAATGGTTTTAAGATAAACCGGATTAAAACAGAATATATGAAATGCAAGTTTGGCAAAAATAGTAGTAGAAATGAGGAAGTAATTAGAATTGATAACCAAGAGATACATTGGAGTGAACATTTTCGTTATCTTGGTTCAATCGTACACAAAGAGGGAGATATTGCAAATGATGTTGCTCATAGAATCATGAGCAGGATAGTTGAAGTGAAGAGGCGCTTCTAGAGTGTTGTGTGATAAACGAAAATCAAAGGGAAAATTTTATAAGACCAGCCATGCTTTATAGAGCAGAATGTTGGGCAACCAACAGACAACATGTACATAAAATGAGTGGCTAAAATGAGGATGTTGAGATGGGTGAGTGGCAAGATTAGAAAAGATAAGAATGAATCTATTCATGGGAGCTTAGGGATAGCACCAATAGGTAATAAAATGAGGGAAAGTCGTCTAAGATGGTTTGGTCATGTGCAATGAAGACCAATGACAGCGCCAGTGAAGAGTGAGACGAGACAAGTTAAAGGTGTTAGAAGGACAAGAGGAATGCCAAAATTGACTTGGGTTGAAGTGGTAAGGAGAGACATGGCAGCGTGTAATTTAACAACAGATATGACCCTAAATAGAATGGAATGACGGAATGGATTCGTGTAGCCGACTCCAAATAGTTGGGATAAAGCAGTTTGTTGTTGATGTTGTTATGTATTGTGCCATATATATAGAGTGTGAGAGAGACCTACTATATACACACACGATTTCTCCATCATATGTACCTCTCTTTTCCCTTCTCTTCTTCTATTCTCTACTACAAGTTCTTCTTTCTTCTCTCTTATTTTATTGCAGGTTTCTACTAACTGGTACAATACAAGGTATATGGTTGATATGGAATGGGAAACTGAACACATGATAGGGGACCCTTTGGATTGGTTTTGACTAAAGTATTGTCATCCACATCAGCGGAGGTTTCTAGAGGTGGAGATGAAGAGATTTGAGTTGTTGGAGGATGGTTGCTTTTCCATCACTGAACAGGGAAAGGATCGATCGAGACGCATTTCCTTTCCCTTATCGGTGGCGGGGAAGGTAGCGGGTTTCTGCAGGGATGCCTGCGAGGGGGAGCTTACTGTGGAACTGAAGGAGACCATTCGCTAGAAAGGGGGGTCTTTGTTCTTGTCAAGGAGGACGAACGCCTAGGGTGTCTTCGTTTGGCTGTGCATATGGAGATTGAAAGAAAGAGATAGGTTTATTATTGTTCCTGCTGGGAAAACTGTGTGGGTTGGAGCAGATTACAAGAACTCCTTATTGACATGGATGTTTCGATCCAGAGTGTGGGGTATCCCCCTATCGGAATGGTCTATGGATACATTTTTAGGGGTGGGGGGAAACTATGTGGGCTTAGTGGAACTGGACCCTAGATCTGCAAATCGAGAAATTGTTTCTACCGTACATATGAAGGTGGGAGCAAACAGATTATCGGAGATACCTCGCACGGTTGACTAATGGATCAAAGGAGAGCTCTTTGTCTTCTTGATTGAGGTCGAAGCAACGTTGCGGTGGGTGCCTGTCGATGGGAGATTGGGTGGTGTTGTATCGGGTGGGAGTGACAACCGTATTGCTCCTCTTGGGTCGGCTTTGTCGGGTCATCATGTTCTCACTGAGCCGGATTTGGGGGTTGCTCTAGGACCGTCGGGTAATGGAAACAAGCTGGGGACCGCTGGATAGAGGAATAATGAAAGGGGTAGGATTTCTCAAGATCGGATGCCAAATTGTTCCTTAAAAGAAGTGGATAATTGCAAGGGTAAAGTAGGAATTGTTGCTTCTAGGGTTAACAGTGGTAAGGCTAAAGGGGAACCATCGATTGCACGTGGCTCTAAGACAGTGGTGGGATCCAAGCCGTTGGATTGTGACGTGCTGGGAGGAAAGTGGACGGCAACTCAGGAGTCCAATTTAGTTGATTTGCATCCAAGATCCGAATGTGGGCCTAGGCCGTCCTTCTTCAAAGAGGTGTGGGTCTAGAAACCTAAGGATCATGGCCTACTCTTTTAGGCCAGCCAGGTCCTGTTAGCCCAAAGGCTTCGAATGGGTCTTGTGTGGGAGTTCCCAAAAACTATAAGGACAAAATCAATAGGGTGTTCGAGCAGTCTTGGGGTTCGTAGGCAAACGAGGTGGTTCATAGTGGGACGAACATGGAGGTAGATACTACGATGGCTGGTTATTCTCCGAGATTGGCTAATGGGTGCACAACAGCTATTGATGGTGTTGTCCTGGGATCGCCTCTTATATTCTGTTCGTAGGGTGTTGATCCATCGCCTACAGTGAAGGGGGGTTTGGGTTTTGAAACCCCTGATTGTAGCCCTCTTGTGCCTAATCACTTGAAAGCTTCTGTGAGTAAGTTGAGAGCGTCTAAAGATGTGGAGTATAAGGGGATTGACCCTGTCGCAGCAAGATTGGATGGGTCTAGAAATCCTGCAAGAAAGGTGAGGATGATTCAGCTTCTAAGGAGTTTATCTCAGATAATGAGGCATCGGTGGGGACTATTTCTTGTCACGCTTTCTTTACCCCGTCACGGATTGGTCGGCTAGTGGACCATTCGGAATCAAGGGAAGATGAATTTGTGGGTGATGGTTCTAATGCAGATGGTTCGGACCATGCTCCATTGTTGGCAGGTGCTTTTTGGCTCGACCTCTCCCCCTATGGCGTGGTGGAAACCCCTGGAGTGAGGATTGGCTCTGTATGCTTGAATCTTCACACTACTTTCTCTAACAATCAGTTTTTCGAGGGTAAAGGTATGCCTCCTTCCGATCATCTTTGCTCTTCAGTTTCCTAATTCTTTCAATTCTCTTTATGCGAACCCTATGATCCAGTTTTCTGGTCCCAATTCTTCTTTGCCCATCTCGTTTGAGGGTTTGTCATGTCTTCTTAATGTGGAATGCCAAATGACTCCTGTTTCTAGGGATCATGGTGTTGGCTTGGAGGGTGGAGGTTTGGAGGTATTGGGCAGAAAACTTCCTAGAAAAGGGGTGGACCTATTTATTGAAAATATGGGCTTAAAAGTGGTGGATTTGAAAGGGAAATCTGTCTTGCTCTCTGATGAGGGGGTTGTGTGGGAGGAACCTACGAAGTGTGTGACTAAAGGAATGAGGGAACTCAGAAATTTGGAATGGGATATGAATGATGGCAAGGTTATCGGTGTGTGGGACAAAGCAGCGAGGTCAACCAGGGGTAAAGCTGTGGTTACTCTATGAAGATTATGACATGAAATGTTCGCAGGTTGGGTGGCGTTGAAAAGAGGAGGGCTGTGAAGGAGTGTTGTAGGAAATACAAGTCGGATGTGTTGGTCTTATAGGAAACCAAGAAGATGAAGGTGTCCTTGGTTCATGCGGAGTGTAGTGGGTAGGGATTTGTTGGCATGGTGTGATATTCCCTCTTGTGGTGCGGCTGGGGGGATGCTCCTTGTGTGGGATCCATCGGTGGTTAGTAAAGAAGAGGAGTTAATTGGCTCGTTTTTCATTTACGTTAGATTCAAGGACGTGGCTTCTGGGTGCCAGTGGTTGTTTACTGGGGTCTATGGCCCTTCTTCCTTGTATAATAGGCATGTGTTTTGGAAAGAACTTTTTGATGTGAGGGGTTTTTGGCCGGGACCTTGGGTTATATGAGGTGATTTTAATGTCATTGCATTTGCTCATGAGAAGAACATTCATACTCGGGTTGCTAGAAGCATGCGGGATTTTGGGGCTTTTGTTAATGAATGCTCCCTCCGTAATTGCCCACTTCTCAATGCCAAGTTTACTTGGACCAATGGCTGTGACCCGCCAATTTTATGTAAGTTGAACAAATTCCTTGTTTCGAATGATTGGGAAGAGTTGTACCCTCGTTTTTTTCAGGAAGGCATTCCGAAGATTGCCTCTGATCATTGGCCGGTTATGTTGAACACAACCATGATGAATTGGGCCCTCCCCTTTCTGGTACAAGAACATGTGGACTCTCCATCCTTCCTTTCTTGACAATATGAAAAGGTGGTGGGAGGAAGAAGGGATAGGTGGTTGGGAGGGTTTCAGGTTTATGAAAAAGCTTCAATTCGTAAAGAAGAAGTTGTTGGTGTGGAACCAAGAGTCTATTGGGAGACTGTCTGTGAAGAAAAATGAGTTATGGAACGGCATCCAGGCTATTGATGATACGTCCATTGAAGACGGGATGTTATCCGCGGAGTTAGACCTCAAAAAGGAGGAGCTGAAAGCAAGTTTGGATGGGTTTGGATGGGATTCTTACATTTGCGGAAATCCATTGGAGTCAGAAGGCTAAGTGTAAGTGGCTGAAAGAGGGGGATGGGAACACTAAATTCTTTCATAAGGTGGCAAATGGAAAAAATCGGAAGAGTTCGATAGCTAGTCTTGTGATCAAAGGGGAGACAATTAATGATTTGAGTAGAATCAAAGACAAAGCTATCTTTTCTCTACTTCTTTAGGGGAGGTAGAGGCTAAGCCTTGGAAGCGCCTTTTTTGGAAAATGAGATTAAAGAAGCTATCTTTGGTATGGCCAAAGACAAATCCCCTAGTCTTGATGGCTTTTCCACGTGTTTTTACCAAGTTTGTTGGAATATCATTAAGAAGGATCTAATAAAAGTGTTCGATGATTTTTTTGCTAGTGGTATTATAAATGTGGGGACGAATACTACCTTTTTGGTGGTGCTTATCCAAAAAAAGGAGGGTGTGGTGGAGCTTGCAGACTTTAGACCTATTAGCCTTGTTACTAGCCTTTATAAAATTATTGCTAAGGTCCTTTCTGCGAGATTGCGAGTGGTGATGGGGTTGGTGGTTGACTCGACTTAAGGCGCCTTTGTCAAGGGGAGACAAATTACGGATGGGATTCTTATTGCATCCAAATGTGTGGATTGGTTAAAGAAAAAGAAGAAATCTAGGTTGGTGTGTAAGATTGATATGGAGAAGGTTTATGACAGGGTGGATTGGGGTTTCTTGTGGTGGGTTATGCAGAAGAAAGGGTTCGGTGAAAGACAGATTGGGTGGATTATGGTTGCTTCGACCACCCTCACTTTTCCATAATGCTGAATGGCGCATCCGAAGGTTTATTTCCCTCTTCTCGCGGCATTCGGCAAGGTGATCCATTATCCCCTTTCTTGTTTACCTTGGTGGTTGATGCTTTTAATGCTCTTATGTCGAAGGCCTTGTCGAAGTCCCTTATTGAGGGCTTCAGTGTTGGGAGGGATGGCGTGCGGGTCTTGTATTTGCAGTTTGCGGATGATACTATTTACTTTATTAAGAACACAGTGGAGCAAGTGTCTCATTTAAAGTACATCCTTAGGATTTATAAGAAGATTTTTGGGCTAAAAGTTAACTTTTCGAAGTCAAATATGGTTGGGATTGGACTGTTGGACGATGAGGTCTCTCAGTACGCTCAATTCCTGGGTTGTGGTGTGGAGCAGTAGCCGTTGAAATATCTCGAGATGCCTTTGGGGGGTAGCCATTTAGCCAAAAATCTAGGGTATTTTGGGATCCGGTGGTGGAAAGGGTTTCCAAGAAACTGTTTGGTTGAAAGAAGTCTTAACATCTCTTTGGGAGGAAGAATTACATTGATCAACACAGTTTTGTCCAACATTCTGGTTTATTATATGTCTCTCTTCAAAGCTCTGATCAAGGTGGTGAAGACTTTGGAGAAAAGTCAACGGGATTTCCTTTGGGAGGGTGGCAGGGAGAAGAAATCACATTTGGTTAAGTGGGAGATAGCTTGTCGTCCAAAAGATCTTGGTGGGTTAGGTATTGAGAGGTTGAAAGACAGAAATGTGGCGCTCTTATCTAAATGGATTTGGAGGTTCTCCACAGAAAAAATGAGTCTTTGGCATTCCATCATTGCTAGCAGGTACAGCTTTCACTTGAATGGATGGGATGTGAACCCCCATCAAATCTCTTATATGTCCTTACTATGGAAGAACATCATTGCCCTTCATCCGATTGTTTCTCCCCACCTTCGTTTTGTGGTGGGGGATGGGAAGAACATTCATTTTAGGAAAGATGTTTAGTGGAATGACATTCGTCTCTCTTCTTCCTTTCCTAAGCTGTTCAGTTTAGCATGTAATAAGGAAGCTAAATTTTGTAAGTTGTTCCCCCTTTGGTATTTCCTGGAGGTTGCCATTTTCTAGAAACCATTACGATTGGAAAGTGGAGTGGGTGGGCTCCCTTATGTCTAGCCTCAATGAGGTGTTCCTTTCCCCGGCTTTTGAGGACCTTAGAGTGTGGGACTTGTCTCTGTCTGGCCTATTCTCAATCAAATCTATTTTTCTCTCGATCCTTCACCTTGTTCCTCCTTCCCCTTTTCCAGCCTCAACTATTTGGAATCCGCCGGTGCCCCCTCAAGTTAAGGCTTTTACCTAGGTGGCGGCTCTGAATCAGCTCAACACCATGGATACTATGCAGAGGCGGTACCCTTCCATGTCTATCTCTCCAAATTGGTGTGTTATGAGTAGAGAAGAGGGCGAATCCTTGAACCACTTTTTTATCGATTGTCGTTTATTTATAGCGGTTTGGTGTTATTTCCTAGGTAACCTCAACTTTCCTTAGGTAATGCCAAAAGATTTGGTGGATCTTCTTTCTAATTAGAGGGTGAGCGGTCTTGGGGACAGAGGCAGGTGCTTTTGGGGTTGCCTTTGCTATGCGATTATTTGGAACTTATGGAAAGAAAGGAACTTGAGAATTTTCGAAGACTCCCACAAGCCTCTCAAGGAAGTTATTGATTCTATCATTCAGGAAGTGGGAAGTTGGTTTTTTGTGACTAAAGTGTTTCAAGGGTTATCCTTGGCGGATTTTGTCCGAGATTGGAAGACATGCATCTCGGTGAATCAGTCAAAGAGGATCATCTCTTTCAACTGTTGGCCCCCTCCTCTGTTGGGTTTTCTTAAGTTGAACTTTGATGGGTCCTCTTTGGGCAATCCGGGTCCTAGCAGCTTTGGGTGTGTCATCCGGGATTCAAATGGTGAGATTGTGAAGGTGGTTGCAGGTCTTATCGATATCGCAGATTCTACTGAAGCGGAGGTGATGGGGCTCCCTTTGGGTTTGAGGGAGAGTCGTGAGCTTCATTTAAATGAGTTTTTGGTTGAGGGAGACTCTTCAGTGGTGATTGGTTGGGTTACGGGCTTGTTGCCGGGCTCGTGGAAATATGCCCAACAAATTCACGAGATCAGGGATCTTGTGGTTTCTTTACATGTGGTGTTGATGCATATCCCTAGGTCTAAAAACAGCCTAGCAAATAAGTTGGCTAAATGGGGGGCTATTCAGCCTATTATTGTGAAATCTAATGTAATCCCGGATTTTCCGGCTTAGACCTTTTGGCCTCTTTTGTTGTTTTCTTCTTCCTTTCTATAAAGTCGTTAGTTATCCAAAAAAAGGACAGAAAAATGGCTCTCTTGGCCTGTTGCAACATGACATTATATTGCCATATAATAGCAAACACAAGGATGTTGACTAGACATCCACATGTAAGATCTGCAGCCTATGATGATTCCTTTGATATGTTGCCTGTTT
The DNA here is from genome assembly GCA_025762735.1 of Platanus orientalis. Taxonomy (NCBI): domain Eukaryota; kingdom Viridiplantae; phylum Streptophyta; class Magnoliopsida; order Proteales; family Platanaceae; genus Platanus; species Platanus orientalis. The sequence continues at coordinate 15,343 of JAOXJP010236839.1, read as the reverse complement.
AGGACACCTGTTCTTTATGTATGTTTTCATGTGCTTGTTTTATTACACCCAGCTTTTTCATATCTAAGCAAGTCTAGCTTGTTGACCAATGACAGACATTGTGCAGGCGGAAACATATGCACAGAGATGCATTCATGTCAAAATCTCTGAAGGAAGAAACATGCATAATCGGATGTTTTGACACACATGCTCAGATCAAATGTCTAACACCAAATAAATGAACGAAAGCCCACAAATGGATGTAGATCAGCAAAGCTTCCAGACTAATAGTGCAAAATTATAAAAATAAAACAACCTAGCAATATCTCCAATCAATGAGGTAACAAAATCAGCCAATAATGTCTCATGTTTAAGAGAAAATGCAAGGAATTGAATTCAATTGATTAAACTTTAATTGATAATCAAAAATCAGATTTATTACAAGAAAATAAAGCAATATCTCCAATCATCTTCCTCAAAGAGGGTGATGGGAATACTTTTTTTTTTTTTCCAGATTATATGCCAAGGAGGACATGGTGAGGCCAGTAATTGATAAACTTTTTGAATCTCAATTTTTGGATGAAAAGAAGGTTATTAGAGGTTCCTTTTTCTGAAGAAGAATTTAAAGAGGCTATATTTTGCATGGAAAAGGAAACATCTGCAGGGCCTAACGGATTCTCTCTGGCTTCGTTTGGTTCGGATTCTCAAAATTGATTACTGACTATGATTATGGATACTCATAATCGGATCAAGAAAAACGATTTTCAAGATCAGAATCTCATTTGGATACTCTGTTTCTAAAAGCTGATTATGAGAATCCATAATCAGAATCCTGTTTGGTTTAACACGATGAGAAGATTCATTTACCAGGAAGAAAGAAAAACAAACATGATCTACATGTAGTTAATAGTCTACATGTAAGTGTAATTGGAGAGATGCTTATATGTCTAGTAATGTTTGGAAGTACGTTTCAATGGCTCTCTAGTCAACCTAAAGCTAAGCTACAAGCAATGCAAACACAAGCAAGAAGATATGCATGCAGAAGACAATACAATGTGCAAAGAATAATTGTATTGTACCATGGCAAGTGGAAGATTTATGAGCCAAGGTAGTTCTAGAAGTATGTGATCTTCGAAAAAAATGTCATAGAGACATCATCATCTTATTTTTTTCATAACATGCCATGTGTGAGATTGAATACTGGAGTTTCTCCTTGGAGCATGGGCTAAAGCTAGGGGAAACATGGGACAATAAAAGGAAAAGAAGAGATGATAACCAGAAATGAAATGAGGTCAGCTTTATTGTAACTTGTCAAAAACACAACTACAAACTATAGGGTTTTTTTTTTTTTTTTTTGATGAATCATGATCACTTATTAATAAAAAATAGGAAGAAAGAAAAGAAAATATAAGCCACCACGGCTAGCACTTAGCTAACCACAACACAAAGGCAACAAACAAGCAACAAAAACTATAAATCCGGCATATAATCCCCCATAAAAGAAGATTGCTGAAAGACACACCATTTAGCAAGTGAATCAGCTAAATCATATCAGCCTCTTGGGATGTGCTTAACAACAACCTTAAATTCCCTTATAATATCCCTGATCTCACAAATAAAATGATCGACCCACCACTCTTCCATTCCCCCAAGAAATCACAGTTTTCGAATCCCCTTCTACCACAGATTCATAGTGGTCTTTCATCTTAATCATACGAAAACTTTCACGGAACCCAACCACGTCTTCCACAATAGCATCAGCAATACCCAGAGGCCCTCCTTTGGCACATATGATGCTTCCTATAGAATCTCTCATACTACATCCATACCCAGCCAGGCTAGGAGGATTTCCAAAAGAAGCACCATAAAAGTTAAACTTTACTTTTCCAACCAGAGGAGGAACCCAATCACCACTCATCGCATGAATCAATCTTGGGGACGTCAAAATGCAAGAGGCCCAATCCCTCATAAAGAAATTCATAGAACAATCCTTGAATTCCTTGTTCAACAACAACCATGACCCCACCTTACAAAGGATGGAATCAATCACCTTCACACCTCCCTTTTCTTGTCCTAAAAAATCATTTTATTTCTTTCCTTCCAAAGACCCCACGTAATACCTTGAAGTAAAGCATGAAGGAAAATTCAACCACAAACCCCTTTCACTCCACCACCCCACTGCCAGAAAATATCATGAATTGAGTTTGGCATAACAAAGGCCATAGAAAGAGGAGAGAGGAAATAGCTCCACACTCTTGATGCAAATTTACAATGGATGAACAGATGATTTCCGGTCTCTTCGTGCCTCCCGCATAAACAACAAATCGAAGGGCAAAGGGCCATATAAGGATGTTTCCTCTGTAAAATGTCCAAAGTATTTTGCCTATTTAGAGACACCACTAAATTGAATGCCCTAACCCGAGGGGGAGCAGCTGCATGCCAAACTTAATGGAAATGATAGGAGTGAGAATGATCAAGCAACAAAGTAGAAATGAAAGATTTCGAAGAGAAAAGACCATTAGATGAGGGAGTCCAAATTCAGCTATCCCCATCCCTTCTTGGTGAATCATCATGACAATTGAGGATCTAAAATGTAAGCCCCTTTAAAACCTTACAGCTTTCCACTTTTGAAATCCTAACTCCCATTTCCAAATGCAGAATCTCTTTAAGAATTGTCTACAATCTCTGGTTGGGGATCTAGAATTAGGATATCAGTTAACACTAGTTCATATCAAGGTAAAATAAATGCATGCACACATACACACCCCTTACGGGCACTATTGCTAAAGTGATCGCATATGGGCTGCAGTTAACAGCTTTTGGCAGGTAGCAAAGAAATGAATGTGTCACAAAACATCCTCAATGAACTAAGACTAACAGTCTTGATTCCCAATGAGGTTTCTCATTGATGTAGCACAATGGAGATGATACCAAAGTTGACGTAGAATGATAGCCAAGAATTTCAATGAAACATAAGATATGTAGCGGAAACAAGAAGAAGAAGGTTAAAGAACCAAGAACTGAAATTTAAGCACACTCTAAGTAATCAAAATTTAATGAAAATAGAACAAGAAACTTAATTAATAGTTTTGGAAGAATTGAAAAAAAAAAAACAGAAAAGAGGAGAAAGAAACCCAAAAGAGCAATTTTATAAATGTTTGGCAAAACCTGAAATTACCAAAATACCCTTGTTCATGCGTTAAAAAATTCTGAAATTTGAAGGGGTGATTCCAATGTATATGAGGAGTATGTATACCAAATTTCAGGTTATTCTGAGATTCTAGCTATATGAAATTATATAAAAACTCTGGCTGCGCACACTTAATTTAAGAAACAACAAAAATGGAGAACATTAAAGAACAAGAGAGAAAAGGATAAAAGGGAGAAAAAAAAAGGAGAAAGATAGAGAATATGACAGAGTACCTGTGTGTGGGTAATCACCTACCTCACAAGCCTTTAGACATCACTATCCAAGGGTCCAAGTTGGCACCAAAAACTTGAAAAAGAGGAGTTTCACTCATGGAGAGCAAGAAACCAACCAAACTTTTTATTAATTCCACCATGCCAATACAAAAACGTGTAACCCTATATATAGGCTCACAAACTCATGAAAATAGCAAAAAACCAAATTAGAAACTCCTAAAGTACTAGCTTACATGCTACCTAACACTTTGCTAAACTCAAAACTACTAAAAAGTTGATTTTCTAAAAACAAAAGTTGTCAAAATAAAGCCTTTCTAAAGGGATTTAGACCAACACTCTAAGAAGGCCCCACTTTGACTTGACTCTCTAAAATTACTAAAATACCATTGGCAATAATGCCTTATTACAAAAACACCCAAAAACAAAAATTAAAATGACTCTCATGTCCTAGACTCTAATAAATCATGAAACACTAACTAAAACAGTAAACTCAATAAAAACTCCATCATGTGTCCCAAAGATGTTCTTCCACATGTTCCCATATCTCCTCGTGTGGACCCCACCATGACACTTGTGGGCCCCATGTGTCCTCCGATGTCCGCATGATAATGACATTCTGCTTGCCAGATCTCAACACCGGAAACCCAATCCATCTCCAAGCATATGCCAAACCAAATGAGTGGGGGATTAGGCATTAGCGTTTGTGACTCAAGAGAAACCCGAATGGGCTTAGTAATGTATCATTGACGGATGCAATGTAATGACTCAATGAGTATTGGCAAGTAGGTGATGGACCTTGGATGATAGTTAGAGAAGGCCAATTGTTTATTTAACCCACATGAAAGAAAATGTTCTTTAAAACTGATCACATAAAGAAATAAACTAAGTCATTTTTTCCATCCTATCAACTCCCCTAACCCAAAAAAAAAAAAAAGTTCTCATCTATCTTATAACCTAAGATGTTCACTAAAGATTCATCCATATTACCTGCTCTTCACCCTCACCCTACTACATCTGGAATTCCGCACCTCCCCAATCCACCTCTCATCCCACTTTATGGGTGTGGAATCATGACCTTTATTTCCTCTTAGTTTGGGGAGTTTTAGCACAACAGGTGATGTAGGACACCCTTTTGGAAAGGACCCTACAATAATTAAAATGCAAGATAATGGATTCAAGATAAAAATAATAATAATAATAATAAAAGAATTGATATTAGGATTCTTGATTAGGTGAAATAGCAAAAGAAAAGAAAGGGATAGGTTTGATCTCCATTTTATATCCAAGAAATCAATTAAGATTGAAATCAATATTGATTCTTAAAGCTTCTTAATGACTAAATAATAATGATAAGAAAGGGCGACCCAATGCACGAGGCTCCTGCTAACGCGGGGTCTGGGGAGGGCAAGATGTACGCAGCCTTAACCCCATTTCTGGAGAACAATGGAGGAGAAAGGAGAGAGAGGGATAGAAGGGGAGTCCACGACTTAACCCCTAGGAGCAAAGACCAAGGTCGTAACCCTCATAAACACCACAAATGTTTCACTTTTTTTTAAAAACATCTTCAACTGATTTATTCATATGTGGGTGCCTTTTTTAAATAGGCTTACATTGAAATAAAATAAAAGGAAAATCCCTACAATCTAGGACATTAATTCCTAAACTTTCTATCAAAAAATAAGATAATCATACTAAATTAAAATACTTAAATAAAGAGGCTTTACTTGCTTGACAAACAAGATATTTTGAGCCCTACAAGGATCTCCACAATCTTTGAAGTCTTGTAGATATTGCACAACTCACATGTGGGCCCCAACGATCTTGAAAATCAACAAAAAAAATTCCCTAAAGATGCTCTCACAATTTGGTATTTGTGAACAATTTCATATATTAAATATTTTTTTCTTTTACATCAAAACCCCTAAAACTATGAAAATTATAAAAAGACTTCTGGTTATAAGAGGGTCTTATTACAAATTAACAAAATTCATAATCTACTTAGTCCAAATCGTGTGAACTACCCATGGTCATCCAATTTTAATTTCATGACAGTATATGCTCCTACATTAACAGGCCTCTGAAGAAGAAACAAAGCCTAATGTGCCATATTTATCCCAAAATGGTGAATCACAACATCAACTCTTATATACTTGCAAGTAGAATCTAGCGTGGCATGAAGTTAAGCCTTTAGACTAACATGCAAACTCATAGCTACTTCCATTAGCTTCTTTCAACTTGGTTTGTAAATCCAACATGCTTAAGGTCGGAAAGAGCTTGTTGCAACAGACCTCCAGTGGGCTTAGATGAACTAATGTTCTAACAAGTCAGAAGCAGATCACATCACATACCAAATTAACAAAGACCAATTTCAAACTTGTGGATATTTAAAGGAGCCCTAATTCTCTTATGTTGCATCACAAAAAGAGCCCTAATTTAAAATTAAAAAAAATTTAACTAATGAGTCAAATAAGTTGTTAACTTTGAGCAGCCCAAACTCAGCCTAAAGCCCGTCTTAATAAGATTGACAAGTTCGAGCCAACTGCCTCAAGTTGAGTTTGGGCACATGTACAATATTTCAAGCTGGGCTCAAGCTAACCTCGGCCCGGCCCAGTCCGGCCGGATTGACAGCCCTAAAAGTAAGCACCTAAAAAAATATAAGCATTGAATCCTATCAACTATCTAGGGGCGCTCACTACATACATCCTCAAAGATTCATGCATGCTCTTTCCACTATTTCCAGATACATACCACACAACAAAAGCAATACTCTATATAAGAATTGTTGTTTCTTAGAGAAAGCTCCTAAGGTCCCGGCAAGAATAGCTTCGGGAAAGTTGCAATGCATGGTACTTGAATAATCTCAAGAAATGAGACTAAATTCTCCTAGAGAAATTACAGTGAAGAAGAAAATGAAAGCACATCTCGGAGATTTGATGCCATCTCAATATAAGATGATCTACTGTTAGAATTTTGCCAAGGAATGCCATCCACATAAAAAATGCCACTTTGGGAGGGACATGAGTTTTCTAAATGAATTTTGCAAAAAGAGAGCATGGTCACCATTAAGAGGGCATTGAAGAAGGTTCAAACCAAAAAAATCCTCTCGAATTATTTGCTTTTACTCTCCTACTCACGAAGCTGCCAGTGAAGTAACTCCCTCAAGACATTGTAGGAGAGAGCTAAGTAAATCAATCTCCCAATCATCCAAACTCCTTTTGTATTGCAAACACCAAATGCTTCTACCAACTATAACTTCTAGATGGTCCTTAACCAACAAGTCCTTGTGAAGGGCAATCTAAGAACAATGAGAAATTCATTAGCCAGAGGAAAATCTCACACCAAATGTGATGCAGGGCAACAAGGCTTTGATCTAGTTCCTTAATAGATAATCTAATATAAAAAATAATAATAATAATAATAAATGATGAAATCACCTGGTTCCAAGGTTTCTCACCAACGAGATTCAAGATCTTAGCTTCTCACCAAGTTGTTTTCCCTTCTCAGGTAAAGAAAGGTTATCGTCAAGTGTGTCTGGTTTCTGTTTTCATCCATGTCTATGTTGATTTTTTCCTAGAACATAAGGGGCTTGGGAAGCAAAGATAAAAGGTTTGCAATCAAAGACCTGGTTTCTAATTGCAAAGCTGATGTTATTTTGCTCCAGGAAACCAAGCTTGGGTGGATGGATAGATCTGTTTTAAGGGTTCTCTGTCATTTTGATTGTCCTGATGAGGTTTGTTTGCCCTCTAAAGGGGCCTCTGGAGGAATTTGGGTTATATGGGACACAGGCAAAGTTAGTGTGGCTGACTCGTGTGGGATCCTTCTCGGTGTCAATTAAGGGGCTCTTCAAGGTTCTAGCCAAGACTAGGTTATTACATGTGTATGGTCCTACTGTCAACAGTTTGTTTCTTAAATTTTTAGATGAATTGGAAAGAGTAAGGAACAGGTGGAGGGGCCCTTAATGTATAGGTGGTGACTTCAATGAAGTACGGGAACCGTCTAAAAGGAGCAGGGGTGGAAGGATTTCAAGGGTGATGCAAGACTTTTGTGACTTTATAGATCGTCTTGAGTTAAGAGAAATTCCGATCTCGAGCCCTGGATTCACCTAGTCTAACTTACAGCAATGCCCTAGTATGAGCAAGTTGGATAGGTTTTTGGTTTCTCCAGAATGGGACATCTCGTATCCTCTATCAAAATGGGAGTCGTTGGCTAAACCCACTTCTTATCACGTGCCAATTTTTCTGAATGGGCTAAAACATGTGGCTGAAACATCCAAATTTTGTGAATTTGGTGAAGGAGTGGTGGCATCGTTTTCAGGTTCATGGTAGGCCCGGTCAGAAGCTAAGGCTAAAACTCAAGCTCCTTCGTGACAAGCTGAGAAATTGGAATAAAGAAGTATTTGGTTCTTTGGAGGAAAGGAAAAAGAACTTTCTTGATGAAATCTCGAGGTGGGGCTCCAAGGAAGCTTATGGGGATCTATCTCAGGAAGGAATTGCTTGTAGGGATGCTGCAAAAGAAGATTACAAACTAGTGGCGTTGATGAAAGAAATTAAGTGGAGACAAAAAGCTAAACTTAGGTGGTTAAAGGAAACAACAATACTAAATTTTTTTTGGTGTATTGCCTCCTATAGAAGCTCGGTGAATAATATTTCCAAACTTTGGATTGGTGAGGAGCTAGTGGAGGATGGCAACGCTATTAAACATCACGCGTTTAGTTATTTTAAGGAGTTATATACCAACTCTTGAGTGCGTAGACCTAAACTTGATGGATTGGAGTTTAAACACCTATGTGAGCAACAAAGGGATTGGTCGGAATGCCCTATTGAGGAGGAGGAAGTCAAAAAAGTGATATAAGGATTTGAAGGCAATAAGGCTCTAGGACCCAATGGTTTTTCTATGGCTTTCTTCAAGACGAGTTGGGAGGCAGTGAAAGATGATATCCTCTCAACTATTAGAGATTTCCATTCTTATGGGTTCTTAGACAACAGTAGTGATGCTACTTTCATTTCTCTTATCCCAAAAAGAGAAAAGGCCGATCGAATTAATGAATTTCGTCCAATTAGTTTGGTTGGGAGTAGCTACAATATTATATCAAAGATCCTAGCCAAGAGAGTAAAAATGGTTTTGCCTTCGGTTATCTCAGGGACCCAAAGTGCTTTTGTGAGAGGGAGGCAGATTTTGGATGGAGCATTGATAGCTAACGAATGTATAGATTCTATGCTTAAAAAGGGGCTCTCTGGCGTTTGAGCAAGCTTGATTTGGAAAAAGCCTATAACCGGGTAAATTGGGAATTCCTCGAGTATATGTTGAGAATAATGGGATTTGGTATTAGATGGAGAAATTGAATGAAAAAGTGCTACGGGTACGCTTCTTATTCTGTCTTAGTGAATGGCTCTCCAACTGAATATTTCAAAGGCTATAGAGGGCTCCATCAAGGTGATCCCCCTCTACCCATTCCTGTTCTTGTTGGTTGCTAAGGCTTTGGTGGTGCTTCTTTCTAAGGCTTTTCAGGGTGGTCTTTTGAAGGGGTTTAGAGTGAGGAATGAAAATATGATGGTGTCCCATCTCCAGTTTGCAGATGACACTCTACTTTTTTTGTCGAAATGTGCCAAACCAATTGAGAATCTTAAGGTGCACCATAAGATGCTTTGAGTTGGTCTCTGGTCTTCAGGTTAATCCCTCTAAAAGTTGTGTCTATGGAGTGGGTCATGTTCTGAACCTTAGAAGACTAACTAATATTCTAGGATGCCAAATTGACTCTCTTCCTTCTTCTTATTTGGGGCTTCCCCTTAGGGCTTCTTTCAAGAGAAAGGAGGTTTGGAACCCGGTTATTTCTCGGATCCAAAAAAGACTTGCTAGTTGGAAAGGATTCTACCTCTCTAAAGGCAGGAAGATCACTCTCTTGAAATCGGTATTGGTGAGTTTACCCACTTATTATCTATCTCTTTTTACTATTCCATCTTCGGTAGCCTATAAGATTGAGAAACTTCAAAGAGAATTCCTTTGGGGCAGATGGAAAGAGTCTAAAGGGCTTCATTTGGTGGCTTGAAAGGATATATGCAGTTCCAAGGAGAAGGGTGGTCTCAGTTTAAGGCGGATAAGGGATTCTAACAAGGTTCTACTGATGAAATGGCTTTGGAGATTTGGGGTGGAGGTAGACAGCTTATGGCATAAACTTATTGTTGCCAAGTATGGGGTAGCTAATAAGTGGGAGACTAAGAAAGTGTCAGGGTCCCATGGGATTGGTCTTTGGAAGGGTATTATGTCTCTTTTGGATCTATTTACAAATGCCATTGCTATAGAAGTGGGCTCGGGTACTAACACGCGTTTTTGGTTGGATACTTAGTGCACTCCTAGACCTCTTAAGGAAGAATTTTCCACCATTTTTAACGTGGTTCTAAATCCTAATGCTATGGTTGCAGACTATAGGATGGTGAGTAGTGATCGAAATGGGTGGAATGTTCCAACCCGAAGAGGGTTGAATGATTGGGAAATTGATCACATGGCTCGTCTGCTTGGCTTCCTCAAGTTGCTTGATATCAACCCAGGAAGGGAGGATCGTCACAAATGGCTTTTGGAAAACAATGGAAAATTTTCTGTCAAGTCTTGTTATGGATTGCTCGGCAAGCAAGGCATGGAAGACTTTCGTCGGGAAAATATTTGGGATTTGAAAGCTCCCTCGAAAGCGGTATTTTTTCTCTGGTTGGTGCTTAAAGGAAGAATTCCTACGGTGGATTACCATCAGAGGAATGGACTCATTCTTCCTAATGTTTGTCCCTTTTGTCTAAATGATGAGGAATCAGTTCTTCACATCCTCTTATTATGCCCCTTTGCTCTTGAAGTCTAGAACTCTTTTCTTGTTGAGGGGACTATCCCTTGGGTTTTTCCAGGAGTCTTTAGGCCATGGTTGAGAGATGGGTTATCATGGGTGTGGAAAAAAAAGGTAAGGTCGTGTGGAGGCTGATGCTTCCTGCAATTTGGTGGTCCCTTTGTCTGGAACGGAACAATCGGGCTTTCAAAAACTACTTAAGACCAGCCCATAGGATCTTTAAAAGGGCAAAGGAGAATTTTATTTTCTGGTCCACCCAATGTAAAGATTTTAACAATTGGTCTATAGTGGACATTAGCACGGCTTGGGCTAATCTTGTTAAAGAAATAATGTAATTTTTCTCTTGGGGCTTTGCCCTTGTTGCTTTTGAGCACCTCTTGTCCCCCTTAATGAATTTTCTTTCATAAAAAAAAACTCTAGGTATATATAGACATTTACATGCCATTCTTTCCAAATCCAACTCTAACTAGACTTCCTAAAAAAGTAAACTATAAAATAACCAAATCCCGTCACAAAGTGATACCTTGCTAGTATTTTGGCCATAATTTTCCCAAATCGCATCATATTCCCAAAATCTTGGTTTCGTTGGAAAGGTAACTGAATAACCTTTCAAATGGCACCACAATCAACCCAAACGGGTAAGTTTTGACCTTCCAAAACAAGGCCTAAAGAAACTGACAAAAATAGTTCTTTCACTTTCTTTATAATTAAATAAAACCCAAGCTATTTGGAAATAAATAAAAACCCTTAAACTAACTAACCTAGATTAACCAAAAATTGACCAAATAAACAAAAAAAATTATACAAAAATATTAAACACAAATTTCCCAAAATACCCCTGCATAAAACCATCAAATCTGAATATGGGCTCTTTCTTGTTCCACATCATTCTCCCATGGTTCAAAAAAACTTGTCCTCAAGTTTTGTAATGTTGTGAGAACAAGAAAAGAATTAAGACCATCCTGTCAAGTTTCAACAATTCATTCGCTTTCATCCGGATATACTTGCGATCCTCCAAAGCAAATCTGTAACATGTTCTCTCACAGTCTCCCCATTGCCAACCTTAAACCTAGTTAGGGGTGAGAAATCTGAGTGACCTGAGAGATTCCTTCGATAAGCCATCCCATAATTGCCTTCTACTATTTTCAAATCCCATCCTTGATTTCTAGTCCCTTATTTTATTCAAATACCTGCTTCAAGACACTAAAGTTCCTTCCAAACCACCAAAGCTATTTCCCTATAAAAGCCCGTTTCAATTTTTTAGAGGCTTAATTCCTAAGCCATCATAGATAAATGTACGATGGATTGAGCCGCACTTTACCAAATGACATTCTTTTAACTCCTCCTTTGAATCCCATAGAAGTTCTCTATACAACCTCTCAAATCTTGCCACTACTGATGCCTTGATTGAAAATATAGACAAAATAATAAGGAAAATTAGAAGAAAAAAAAATTTTAATTAAAGGGAATAAAGTAGGATCAACTAGATTCAAAACCAGAAAATTAGGGCTTAGGCCTTTCATCAAACAGCAGTTGATTGGGCTTAATAGGTTAAATTAAAAAAGGAGATTTTGATACGTAAAACTAGTGGAAAAAAGTTCAGATTGAAATGGGGAAGGAATGGTTTTAAGTTCTAGTATACAGGTCTGCAGAAAAATGTATAGAGCAATAAGGTTTAAGGGGAAAAAAGTATGTACGAAAAGAATTTGATTCAAAGGTATGAAAGGCGATTTCACAGACGGGTTACACTAAGAGGGAAGCAAGTTTGTTGTAGATTTCTCCACAGGTTTGAATGATTCGAAAGCTAGTCGAGTTCTGATTTTGAGGGGAAAAACCTACACAGAAAAGAAGGAAGATGATGAAGAAGTAGCACTTAGTCTAAACAATTCACATGAACATTACTCATGATGAAGAAGACAGAAGGGAAAGAGAAGAACCTAGGCTATCACACTTGGTAGAAGACATTTACACAACCAAGAGTTATTGGACACTAATTAGCAAGTATGAAAGGTCAAATTTGCAACATAAAAACACAAACATAATTAAGACAGCTAAACTTTGACATACATAAAAAATAACCAGTCCATGTCTGGACCAGACCCAAATACCAATGCTACACAAAACTGCCAAAATACCCTTGATACCCAAACATAAAAATTGAAAACAAAGTCACAGAGCTATGGTAAATGAACTAGAGCATCAAATCAACTAAAACAAGATTCATAAATACAACCAAATGAATCCCATTATCACCCTAGCTCTTGAGGGCCCCACACCACTGTAAAGGTGCTAAATTAAAATTGGGGCTATTTTAGACTTCCTTCAATAGATCTTAAAGTGCTAAGTCTGATTCTCAAAAGTGATCTTACCTCCCTTTGAGAGATACCGCTTCTTCTCTCCATCCTCTCTACAACATAATCCCAATGGACCTTCAAACAAAGGTTTGCACCAAAAGGCAAACCGAGATATGCTGAAGGAAGACTATCAATTCCACACCTTGGAGTTTCACCAACTCTTCTATATTCACCACTTCACCCACACCATAAATTTTGTTTTTGTGCAGATTTAACTTCAATCTTTCATAAATTAACAAAATGCATATTATACTTACCGTGATTTTCAAGAATAGTCTTGCAAAAGAATAAAGAGTCGTCAGAAAATTGCAATAGGATACAAATAGATCATTCTGAAGCTGGAACCCTTCGATCATTCCTTTCCAAACTGTCATCAGAACAATCTCACTCAAAGCTTCTGCACAAATTATGAAAAAGGGGGAGAGAGTGGATCTCCTTGCCTTACGTCCATACTACTTCAGAAAATCTACCAGGATCGATTGACTAACAGGAAAGGAAAAAATAATAACAAGCATCTGCGGAGATGTGAACATGGATCTAGTTTCTCCATTTTATCCCAAACCCCATCGTATATAAAAATTAAAAAAAAGGGCGGCCCAGTGCACGAGGCTCCCGCTAACGCGGGGTCTGGGAGGGCAAGATGTACACAGCCTTACCCCCATTTCTGGAGAAGCTGTTTCCGTGACTTGAACCTGTGCCACCAGGGATGCTAACGGTAAGCCTTACCATTGGGCCAAGCTGCCCTTTCATATATATATATATATAAGTTTGATGTATAAAAGATTAAAAAAATATAGTAAAACATAGAAAAAAAGAAACATTCACAGTATGTTTCCTTATATTCTCCCCCATTTATTATGTTTCTTACAATTTTATTATTATTTAACGAAAAAATGTTTTTTTCTTCTTGAAAATAATTCACAGTATTATGTAGATTAGGCATACATAAATCACATATAAAATGATAATCAGACCAAATCATGCTTATTTTTATATTTTTTACAAATGTTTTGATTAAAAAGTAATATAAATATTTTATTTACTGAAAACATTCCAACACCGTAACAGTTTATGTCATGCAACATATATATTTATAAAATCGAACCTTAAACAGGTTATATTTTCGTACTTATTGAGTTTCTTGGAATTTGGGTTTTTGGATTCTTTCCTTCAATCAAGAGCCTAATCACTGCTTTTGATCAAAGTGGATGCCATTCCTAGATTTTGTGTCTAGTATATCAAAGTTTCCAGAAAAAAAGAAAAGAAAAAAAAAGAGTTTGAATGGGGGTTTCTTGCAGTTGGTGAAATTATTGATACGTTTCCATGGTTTATGTCAGAACCATGCACTTTTATAATTGGGATTATATTGCTTCAGCCGATATGTATTGTTAAATGCACCAAGACCTTGCATTTTTGTTTTTATATTGTGTATTAAGTTTTGAATTTTGATTTGGTGTCATTGAAACTGATACATATCGTACGAAACTGTAAAATTGTATGATACAAATCAGTATTTGATTTAGTGCTACCTTGATTTTACACATGGCTATGTTGTTTATTACTTGTACTTACAATCTCAAAGGTAAGTACCTTTTGTATCCAATCTCACATAATCTAATTGGAGTTTTGAATAATTACTAATCAATTTTGTCACAACGTCATCTTTCTTTCAAACCTTACATTTCTACAGACAATGTCCTTCTGACATTTTTAGTCAATTTCTCTAGATCTATCCTTTTTTCTAGACCATATTTCTTGTTTCTTTTAGTATTTTTAAGTGTCATTTCGTCTTTCTTTCTTTGACTTATATGTTAGAGTGAGACATGATATCAGAAATCTATGTGATATTTGATTTTTTTTTCTTATGTTTTCTTATTGCGAGACTCTGCATCACATATTTTTTCTCCTCTGATTTTCATGTAATTTTCGATTTTTATTGGCTATTTGCTGGTGATAATTCCCTTTTTTGTGTGCATCATGCATGGAGTACATATGACATGTATCAAAATTGTTGTAATAGCATCCCAACTCCCATTTATGTTTGGTATTAATCTATTCAACTGTTAGGGAGAGTATATATTAATAAGCATAGAGATTTTACTACCGAGAACTTGAGAAAGGGAGAGAAACTCCGAAAGGAGAACACAAAACAAGCACAAAAATGGCCTGAAAGCTTACAGACAGAAAACCCTCACAAAACAAAAACCCAGAAAGTTCCAACAAAGCCCCTACAAAGCAAGTGCAAAGAAAACAACAATGGAAAACCTCACTAGCCAAATGATGCAGCAGTCTTGCTATGGCTTGAAAAGATTTATCTTTTACAGAAGCCCAAGTGATGAGGCAACTCTTCAATGGATGGAGAAGTACAGGACTTTATGAAAGCCAATATCAAGGTTTTTGAAGAGAACCAAGTGATAGAGTTGCTGCCACAGTTTTTAAGTTTTATTTTAATGTTTTCTTTGTGTTTTAGGAGGATTTTAGTAGTGGATTTAATGTAATAAAGCCATTAGAGCCAAGTTAGAAAGTTAGTAGGGAGCTAGAATTAGTTTAGAAGAAATTTAAAAGTGTTTTTATATTTTTTAGAAAATTTTTGGGTTTTTTCAGGCTCACCGTACAAGGGAGGGGTATTTTGGTAATTTTTATCAAAATTTATTTATTTTTATTATAAATAGGTCATAAAGACCTTTTGTACGACTTGTTGAAGAAAATTTATGAATTGAAATTGGTTTTTGAAGCCCAAGGTTTGACTGCATCTCTATAC